>MCFL01000195.1:0-45116 GCA_002102555.1 Catenaria anguillulae PL171 | reverse complement strand
AGCTAGCTTTTGAAGCGCCTTCTGGTATGGCGACGTCCCCAACAGGCACCGGATCGGAAGGTACCGCTTCTGGCTCACCAACGACGACCGATGGCGCCTTCCCGCCCGCAGCAACCGACTCAACCACCCTCGGTTTCATGGACCGCCCCATCGCTGGTATCGCAGGCAAGTTTTGGGTTATTGGCGGCGTCGGCATTATTGTATCGCAGTGATTCTCGTTGGCGTCGTCATGATCCGCCGCCGCACGGCCGCCAGCATGGCTGCAAAGTCGCGCAACATGCGTTTCGAAGAGTCTGGCAGCACACCCCGTGACGGATTTGGCGAAAAGCCTCCGGCACTTGCCCTCGGCACGCTCACGTCGTCGCGCGTTCCGCAGCAAGGACCCATGTCGCCGACCAACGAGTACGGCGCTATAACAACAATGGCCAGTCGCTTCACCCTCAGCAGCAGCACTACTCAAATGACCGCAAGGACTTTTTCCCGCCATCGCCGACCCAGGACCATTTCCGCCACCCACGCTCGCCGTCTCCTCCGCCACCGCATGCCGCGCACGCTCAAGGTGGCTGGCAAGGACCCCACCAGGATGCGTACGGATCCATGGCGCCGCCGCCCCCGCCGCCCGCAAAGGAGCCAAGTGCGGGCCGTCCCGAAACATGGACAAAGATTGCTCAACGCGACTCGACCCGCCCGCCGTCCATGATGCCGCGCGACCCCGTGTACCCGCGCCCAGCCATCTTGTCGTACATGCCCCGGCTCGAGGACGAGCTCGAGGTGCACGTTGGCGATCAAGTGGCCGTGTGGGAGGACTACGCTGACGGATACGCGTGGGGCGAAACAATGGACGGCAGGCAGGGCGTTTCCCGATCATGTGCTTGGCGGATCCCAATGTGCCGCTTGAGCAGCAGTTGCCGCCACCCCCACCGCCGCAGCACATGCAACAGCAAGGAGCGCCGCAGATGCAGCAAAGCCCCGGCGGCGAGCCGCTGCGGACATGCAAGAAGGCGGCGTGCGCGAGACCATGGTCAACCCACAGCATACCGGTTCACCCAGTACACGGTGGCTAGTGACATGTCGGCGACGATGTGGCGATTACCGTGGCCCCAGCAGCCGCCCATGCCGCAGCAAGCGTACCATCAGCAGCACCGTCCCAGCAACAGCAACCGTCCAGCAGCCGTCCGCACAGCAGGCCACCATCAACAGTACTACGGCCAGCAGCAGGTCAAGGCCAGCAACGTTGGTGATTCAGTTCATAACTCCAAGCCGATGTCGACACCTTTCTTGATTGTGCCCTTACTGACTTCTTTTTTTCCCCCTTCATGTGTTTTGTCCCGTGTGTGTCTCCCAACGATCCACATCCTCTTTTTCCTTGTTCATGACACCCCCCACCACTGTTTTTTTTTTTTCTGATCCCATGCATGGCACGTTTGTATTTGTGCACCGTTTTTGCGTTCATTTCTTTCAATGTACAGTCTTTATCCCACATGTATTCCTATCTTATGTGCGAAATGGTCGACGTCATGCACGATTAAAACACTCCAAAGGAATCCAACGAAATCAAACATGTCAAAGATGTGGGCCGTCCTGCACCGTCTCATTCAAGGTCATCGGAACCGACATTTCTATCGTGACCTGTGGCTCCACGCCATGCTCTTCGTCCGCTACTTCCTGATGAGCAACCACCCGCGACTCGTTTGTCGTTGTCCTCGACCCTCGCCCACCACGCGCAAACATGGACCGGAACGCCTGGTCAATGCTCATGATGGTCCCAAGCCTGCCACGGCTTGGTCGCGCCTCCGTCTCGTTGTGGTGCTCGCTCGTCGTCGTGTGCAACGGTTCCGAAGAGCCAGAGCACGACGGGTTGCTTGCGTACAGCGGCAGCGGCTGTTCTGACTCGTGGGTACGGGAACCGACGACTCTGGTTGCCACTGTCTTTTGCGTGTCTGCGCGTCTGCCACTGGACGAGAATCTTGATGCCCGTGGGGTCGCCTCAGATGAGGACGTAGGTCGTGGAGGCGGCGAGTGGGAGGTGTCTGTGGGGACAGGGTCGAAGCGGCGGGTCTTTGTTCCGCTGGTCGCTCGTGTTGGCGGCCGTTTGGGTGTGTTGAGCGTTGACGACGGCGGTCGGAACGTTTGGGCATACGAAGTTTGTGGCCGCGTCGGCGGAATGTGCAAAATGAGCGGCACGGGCGTCGCATTGGGCGTCTGTTCGGTCGGTTTGTGGGCCCAATGATGACGTGGACGAGTACACGGACGACGACGAGTTGGACGGCCGACGGCGGCGTGCTCCTGATTCGCTTTTTTGCGACCCGATGGTGGACGCGTACACACTTCGACTGTCGATTCCGTTGGCGCGCTTGATGTCCCAGAGCATTTTGACGACTTTGGGCTTGAGATGGTTTTCGATGGGCGGTAGTACGCGCGACCCGAGAATGCCAATGCTGAGCCATGCCGCAATCACAATAAAGTCAATAGCAAAACCCGAGCCGGCACCAAAGTTGGTTGGATCGAGAGCGGCCATGGTGCGTCGGACGCCAATGGACCCAGGAACGAGGAGCAAGACTGAGAGGTTGAAAGATTCGCAGTGGTGCCGTGAGATGTGGAAAGCACGTGTGCGTGAGACAATGAGCTTTGACCGTACGTACCTCCAGAGAGTAGCGGAGCAATTGCTGGGCATCCCGTCAACCGACTGTATCCATTGCTCACGATCCCAATCACAAACGCCGTGAGCAAACTCGATGCATCGTAACCCATTCCCATGGAATCAAATGCATCTCCAATCCAAAACGCCATGGCACCCGTCAACATCATGATGGGGAACTGCCGGGGTGCGGCGCGCATACTGGCCGAGTTGGCCGCCACCATGAGAAATAAAAGTCCGTTGGCGACGAGAATCCAATGGCCGCGCTTACTGACAGGCAGTACAGACGCACATGAAGTGGTAAACTCGGTGGCGTAAGGAGTGTTGGCAAATACCGCAAGGTAGGCATTGGTCCCGATGATGAGCCCAAGGGCAAGGACCAAGGCTTTCAGTATTCCATGCATGAGCCGCGTGGTGCCTGAAATGAGATGCCCCGAGCCCATGTCGACCATAGATAAGCACAGAATGAGCCCGGGCAATTGGTCCAATACGCCAGAGAGAGTAATGGTACGATAGCATACGGCCAGTCCCCCTGGAACATTGAGCGCTTGACCTATTCGTGGGACCCAAACCACCATACCTGATCCGAAAAAGCCACAAACAACCGCAGCGAGTGGGTCGGATATCAAGCCGACGGCTTTGACGTATCGCCCAATGCGGCATACAAGTTGAACGAGTGTAGCGAGAATGAATGCGCAAAGCATGTCTGTCCACGATCCCGAAAATGCCAGCGGGGCAATAGCTGCGCAGGAAGTGATGGTCAGGAGCGATTGTGGGTAGTCGCGGCACCACCACCACTTGTGCCGCCCATGCTCGTAGTCGGGTGCAGTCGCAATGGGCTCAGCAATCAGCTCGTCCAGCCGGTCAATGGCCTCCTCGAGCGATACTTGGCGGGCTGCAAGAAGCAAAGTGAGCTGAATTGTGACGTAGAGACGTCCCATGTCGTAACCTTGACGCGTTGGCAGTGTGAGCGTTTCGGAAGTTGGGCCTGCAACGTGATGGCCATGAGAGGTGCAGGCTGGACACGGTGGAGGTGGCGGGGCTTCGATGGTGAGGAGAATCATGTTAGGAAGTGTCGCAAAGGTCGCATTCATATTGATGGCTTCAGCGACGGTCAACAGGACGTGTCTGTAGTAGTACGCCACATGGACGTGCGTGTGAGACAAGAACAGTTCCGAGCAATGAGCCTTGAAAACGGATGGATAACTGTACTCTATCCTGTAGGCGGGTGCACCAAACACGGAAAGGGCCTCAGCCAAGCGTACAACAAAGTAGCGCTTGATCAAAAACAAGTCGGTCGCTGTTTCCACCCGAGTCTTGGTTGATGTCGAATAGAAGGACCCAGTTTCTGACCCACGAAATATGCTCGCGTCAATGTCCTTTCTTTTTCCGTTATTTCCGACCACTACCTCGTCCAATGGAGGTGTGGGTGAGCCTTGTGGCGGAACACTTGGTGTTGGAGGCGGCGGTGGCGACGCTGATGCGTAAGGTGCCGGTGATGCAGTCCATTCAATCGTGGAAGGCGGGGCAGTAACATTTACGGAATGATGAGGGGAGTGCGAAGGTTTAGCGGAATTCGGATGGGAATGTGGACTCGAGAGAGACGACGGCGCTGGTGGCGGCGGTGTGGCAAACTCGTTGCGAAAATGGTGATGCTGGTGGTGATGATGATGACGGTGGTGATGCTGGTTCATATCGCTGTTCAAGCTGCGAGTGCTGCCGTGTACAGAGGCCATCTCACTGATCTTTCGCAAGGCAATCTCGCTCTTGCGCCGAAAAGAGGCCGGAGACTCAGGGCCCAGAACGGGTGAGCGGGACAGGGGATGTGGTGAGTGAGGCGTCTGAGCGCGGGAGCCAGCGGCCTTGGCGACCGATGGCAACAATGGTGGCAGGGGAGGTGGTGGAGGAGGACTCGTTGGCAGCTTTAAAACTGACCGATTCCTAATGTCAGTCGATGTGTTCCGAGAATGATGTCCTGCTCTTGGAGGCGATGACGACCCAGGTGATTGTGGGGCTGCATACACAGGTACTGGTGCTTGGAGCAGTATTTCATCACCAACGAAATGTTCTCGCACACCGTGGTGTTGCGAATCTGACCGGCGATCTGGCGATGTGTGGCTCGAATGGGATGCTGTCGAGGATTCGGCGTAGTTTGTCGTTGAATGGCGGCGGACAGGTGAAACGGACCGACGACCAAGCATGTCTCTTGATAAAGGCGACGAGAGCATGGCCGGGCTCCGATAGTGATTGTATGGATGGTGTCTGTGAGTGTTTGGTGATGTGGGAACGCTTCCAGCAGGACCTCCGCGATCAAAATTACTGGGTATTGGGGTATCGTGATCGTCTTTCGCGTGTTGCCGGTTTGAGGCTGCGAATGCGCTTGTGAATAACTTGGAAGGAACACTGACAGATTTCTTCCAGCCTGTTTCCCCTTGCAGCTCGATATGGGATTTCCCATTGGCATCGGCAACCGGTGAGGTTGGTGGGGCGGCCGTCATCAAAGGTGAGGGCGGCGGTACATTTGAGTGAGGATTCGACGGTGCAGGCGATGGGCTGACCTTGGTATTGGCCGCATTGTGGCTGAGGTGGAGCTTGAGGAACGTCATGATGGGAAGACGAAAGCGACAGGAGTTTACAGGTTCATTGGTCCGAGCTGATTGCACGATGCAAATCGTGTCATCTACCTATGGCATTTGGCCATTTCTTTTCTCTGGCGCATCCACATCATCACGTTCCACGGAATCAGAAACGCGCACGACGGGTACATACTAGGTTCCAAAATGTTTGCACCTCCTTGTTCGCACCGTTTGCACTGGTTAAGTCCGATTGTGCTTTTCGATGCCAGTTTGACTGTTGGGGTCCAGGCTTGCAGACCTCAAGATGACCATGGTTCGTGGTAAGATACAAATACATACCACGGAGCAGCCTCGCCTGGAGGTTCATTCAACAGCCTTCCATCATATGTGGCTCGATCTGTGTCCAGAGTCTGCACACAAACGATGGCGCGTTGTTCAGAACGAACCCAATCGAGGGCACTCATTCTAGAAGGCCGATCGCAGGGTTCAACGTGACTCACGCCGTGTCATGCCCTGTCAAAACTTTAATCCCTGACCAACCACCACACCCGCCAACCAACTGAAATCAGAGTTCTCGCACCATTCTTGTGGCACAGTAAATACCTACTCTCAAAATAATAAATATCAGGGTATGACCCTGCCAGCACGAGGTCAATACTGCATTGAAAAATTGACCCGCGCCAGATTCATTACCATTAACTTGTGCGTGTATTTTGGATAGCCTTTGCACTTTTGCGGTACCACCTCCTGCGCGGACGCAGGAACATGGGCATTTATATGTCGAGAGTACCTGTCCCCTTCCCTCCGATTGCTGGCTCTGTTTCCCTGCTCCCTTCCACAATCAACGTCAGTACAGTCCCAGTCCACCTATCCCCCTACCCCTTACTCAACAGTCTTGACCAAAGTGTTGCACTCGCCCTCTCTACATTTCCAATTCACTGGCTGACCGTCCGTTCCTTCCATCCAGTACCCACAGATTGTCTCTCACCTCTCGCATTACAAAAGAGTCGACCCCTTAGGTCCGTTACCTCGTCTCGCCTCTTGCACGCCGTTCTTCCTGTCTCCGCCGCATCTATCGTGATCGGCTGCTTCGATCGCACAATCCCTTCCTATTCCCATGACGCCCGCCGCAGCAATTCTTTGCCGCCATCCCCACCAAATCCTTCTGGAACAAGTCTCCATTCCACACACGCAAGTCGTGACGTATGCCTCTGCTGGGCGATGGGAGCTGGACTCGGGGATCGTTCTCACCACTCTGCGATCCAGCCCATCCCACCATGTGCATCATGCCGTGGGTTGCCTCGCTGAACTGGTGGTACAAGGCATGGAATCCAAGCAAGGAAAAAGGTGTCATTGACGAGTCTGGCCCAAGCTACTCGCTTCACTTGCCGTCCGTTCTGCCCCTGCCCTTTGCGCGCAGGATCCGCGTCCTTCATTCCCCTACAGAGGTTTTGCCAGCCTCCACTACCGCTCCAATCCAACTGCCTGTTATCGAGAAACAATGCGTCTCGCGCTGACTGACCCGCGATCGATTCTGTGTGCGATTCGCGTAACGTTTGCCATGTGTAGCAGCTGCGCCCCCACCAAAGCTACCCACTTTCCCTTAAGACGCCCTTGCCCCTTCCTGTCAAAGGCTTCGATATCCCTCCATTGTCTCGTCACCGCCGCACGGCCAAATCCATCATCATCGCTCGACCCATACCATCTCATTTCTCTGGTCAACCGTCAACCATGTGGGCCCGCAATTCTGGTGGCTCCCAAGTCAATCTTCTCAACGAAGCCGCCGCCGCGGCTGCCGCGGCTGCTGCCCAAGCGCAAGCGCAAGCACAAGCTCAGGCTAATGCAAACGTGTCCGCAGCCGGCAGTGGTGGTGGAAGCCGCGCGTCCAGCCCATTCCTGCCAACTGCAACATTGCCGAATGCTGGTCCAGCTACCACGAGCGCCGCCGCCGCCGCGTATTATGCAGCCGCAGTGCAACAGCAACAGCAGCTCGCGCAGTCTCAACCCATTCCTGCTGCCTACTACGCCCAGTCAGTACCCAATCAGCAACAACAGCAACATCAGCAGCAGTACGCGATTGCCACGACCTATGCCAATGGTCAAGGGTATCAGGCATATGGCCGGCCACCCGTTCCGACAACAGCTGGCTCGGGTCCAACGACTGTCCCCAACCCAGCGCAAAAGCGCACGTGGTCCATGCGTCCAGCCGCAGGCGCAACACACTATCGCATGTACACTGTTCCCGCTCCTGCCCCAAGCTCAATGCAGCAGCAAGCGTCCAATGGCTATCCGACAACAACACCAGCAGCATACTATCCGTACAATGCGCCAATGCGCACAACAAGCAACGGCGGGCCCGCCGCCACAGCCGCCTACTTTCTCGCTCATCCTGCCGCGGCGGCCGCCGCACGCACGCTTCCGACGCCCAACACGCCGCCCATGCCAGAAATGGCGTCGCCCGTACTCACCGACGCTTCTGGATTCCCGATTGCCTCTCAGCCGCAGCAAATGCAACGACCTCGGCCTGTGTACGCACAACAGCAGCTTCAGCACGCGCAAGCCATGGTTCAGTACGGTTTCACGCCGCAAGGATCCTTGGCAGCCCAATCGGCAGGTGTTGCCGACGCAAGTCAAGATCGGCAGCAAGTACAGCAGCAACAGCTGGCACCACCCGTCGGACCAATCATGCCGTCGCCGTACGAGCCTGATATGGATGCTGGTCCGTCCGAGTTTGCCGCATGGATGCCCTCGGCCGCTTATGCACCTGCAAGTACCAACAATAACAACGCGTCTCAAGATGCATCGGGCAACATGGCCGACACATTCCTGCTTCCTCAACCGCCTGCCGTTCCATCAAGTACAACGGAACAAGCGCGTGCAAGTACGCCCGACGAGCGCGGCAAGTCCATGACGGCCGAGTCGGGTTTGTCGCCATCACCGCTCAAGCTTGCATTGCGTGCCCCGTCGCCTCCGCCGCAAGATTTGACCGCGTCCGCGTCCGCGACCCAGGCACAGCCGCAGCAGCGCCAAGTCGGTTTGGATCATCCGGCCGCGTCGGTGACCACTGGTTCGCAATCGCAGTCGCAATCACAGTTGCAGGCTCAGTCGCAGTCGCAGTCCGAGGCAGCAGTACCGTCGCCTGCCATGGATTCGGCCGCGGCGTCGCCGGCAAGCAAATCTTCGACTCCCAAGGTTGGTGGTAAGCGATCCCGGGCTGCAAGTAGTAGCGGAGGCAGTGGTGGAAAGAAGAGGCAGTTTCCGTGCCAAGTTGAGGGATGTGGGAAAGTGTTTACCTCATCGTACGTCGCGTCGCATCTTGATTCCCTTTCCTGTTCGTTGCACTCACCGTTTATCTCGCAAACAATTAGTGGCCACCTTCACCGCCACGAACGTTCTATCCACGGCCGTGAAAAGCCCTTTTCGTGCCCGTTCCCAGGCTGTGACGCTCGCTTCACTCGCAACGACAACCGCTGGCAACACTACCGAACGCACTTTTGTGCTCGCCGGCAGTACAAGCACACCAACCTGCCCAGTATTCCGCCCATTCCGTCCGAGGCCGAAATTGCCAAGCTTCCGCGTCGCGGACGTCAACTCTCGGGCCGCGTGCTCATGGACATGTCGTCGTCCAAGACCAATTCACCGGCGGCGTCACCAGCCATGGCCGATGCAAACTCGTTTGATACGGCGACGGTTGAGGCCGTGGCAAGTGGTTTGCAGCAGCACGTTGAGCAGCAGCAACAGTTGCAGGTCGCTGCTGCATCGTCTGCCAATGCGAACCCGGATCCAGCAGCCTTGATTTCCTTGTCGGATCTTGGGCAACCGCAGGAGCAGCAGCAGCAACAACAGCAACAGCAACAGCAACAGCAACAGCAACAGCAACAGCAACAGCAACAGCAACAGCAACAGCAACAGCAACAGCAGCAACAGCAACCCGACCCGAACGCTCTTGCCCTTGCCGGCCTTGTCTCACTATCGACCCCGCCCGAACCTATGGAACCCCCCTTGCTGTCACCTCGCCGACATCCACCTCTGCTCTTCTTTCCGCTGCCCAAGCATTTGCAGCATCAACCTTGCAACAGCAGCAACCCATCGCCATGCAACCCCAACCCATGCTCCCACCCACCGTGACCTTCCTTCCCGCAACCATGCCCATGCCTCTCCCAATCCGCCGCATCCACCCATCTGCGTGGTCGCCCGCCATGCCCGACCGACACGCATTTCCCACTGCGCGTACGCCCGCGTGGAACAGCTACGCAGCACCACACTTTATCTCGCCCGCACTGCCCGACCACGACCTCCCGCCCGAATCCATGTTCTCGCCCGTGGTTGCCGGGTCGCCGCTCACGGGCCCGGGCATGCCTGCGCTCATGTCGCCCGACGGTGGATTTGCACCCAGTCCTGCGGAGAGTCCGGCACTCGGCATGATGGACGACCCGCAGGCGGGCGCCGGCGCGGGCGCCCCGGGCGGCGTGTCGCAGTTGCAGGTTGTCCAGCAGCATCACGAGCAGCAGATGCAAGCGCAGCAGCAGCAGCAGCAACGACAGGAGGGTACGCAAGAGCCCGCAAGTAAGCGGCGGCGCGTATCGGATGGGCAGGCGCCCGGTGTGGATCCCAGGTGTTACGATACGCAGTGGGAACCGTATTGGCAGAGTTTGTTCCCGGATCAAGAGTAGCAAAGTTGCATGTGAGGTTGGATTGCTGGATGTGTTTTCATTGAGTCTTTATTTGCATTCTTGGTCGTTTTTGTGCCGTGTCGTGTCCCTACTTACCTTGGATTCGTTAGTTGTGGTCTGAGGTAAGGCAATTTGCGGTGGTTTGTAAACACTACAGTCGACCTGGGTGTGTACTTTGTATGGCAAAGACCGCTGTACTTGGCTCAGTTCAACTGTTTGAAGGTCGAGTGTGCCCTGGCAACATGCAGACTTCGAGCTGCCCTGACAGAGAGAGCTCGATGTCTGCCGATTTGGATGGTGGGGCGAGTCAAAGATGCACACCCCTGGGCGAAAAGCGGCGCTCAGGCTTGCTCCAACGCAGGGAAGAGGTATGGTAGGGATGATTGTATCTGGACTAGAATACTTGCTAAGAAGCTAAATTGGAGGATGGGCACGAGAGACGGCATAAGTATTCGCAGAAGAGGGCGACCACTACCGGTCTTTCCATTGGTATTGGCAATCCATGTTGGCACACTTGTAGAAGACGGTCATGGGTTCGTCGGCCGACCGAATCTGCAATTCGCGGAAGTATGCACGCGGGTGTTCGCATTTGGGGCATTGAGCTGGGACATAGGAACAAAGAGAGTCAGCAAGAGCAATCAGCATGGTGGACGAAAATGTCGAGAAAGTAACGTAGACAGACCCTCCGTTGCGGCGACATTTTCCCACGCCTTTTCGCCACCAAGCACGTCATCAACCTCTTTGCGTTCCAGGTTGGTGCGGTGCTTGAACTGGAGGTGTTGACAAAGTTTTACCATGTGTGAGTAAACGTCCGTTAACCGTTGCCGTCCTTGTTGGTCTGGATGGTGGTCAGCGCAGAGCAACGCGGTACGGACCTCTTGAGCAATGTTGAAGACATAAGGGCAGGTTCGGCAAGAGAAGCGCTGATTGCCCTCGGGCCCGAGCGAAAGAATCAGCAGGTTTCCGCACTGAGGACAGAAAATCATGGTGGTGGCCTGAGGGTTTGGCAAATTGGCTAGGTTGAGGCGGCGAACGCTCACAAGGTCGGATTTCAGAGTTGAGTTATAACTGCTGATGCGGGTTGGGGGGGGGGGTGGGGGGGGAATGCTCAAAGTTGTATTTTGTAGTGCGTTACATTGAATGCCATAATGTGAAGCATTGAGCGTACGTGCGTGATGATTGATTAAATTTGTTCATGCACCCGGGGTAACTTGAAAGATCGGCGGACCAGGGCTGACCAGATTTTGACTTGCGATCACAAGGCGTTTGTCTCACCCACAAATTCCAATATTTATGTACACGTGGTGCATAAATATAATCGTTGTACTTACCATGGAGACACAACCAACCATCGGTCGTGTCGGCCGGTCAACTCGTGAGACAGTCGCTCCTCGCTTGTGACGTCGATCTGTATTGCTCTGGGGCTTTAATACCCTTGCGAATGTCGGACTACTCGGACAACAAATCCAAATGAATTAGGGCTTCTTCTGAGGCAGTGTGTCAGGTACGTTTCAGATCTGCTTCAAGCCACTCAAGCCAACGCGCTCCTTGCGGCCCGTCGATCCAACACGTTCACCACACGGCGATCTCTTCCACGTCGCTTCCGTCTTCCGTCTGCTCCACTCGTCTCTCTTTCTCCTAAATGCGTTCCATCCTTCATCCTTCACTCCCAGACTCTGCACTCGGCTCCTCAGTGGCCTCTTCCTGCTCTTCTTTTCCAGCACCTCTAATGCATGCACAATGTAAAACCACTCAACCTTTCAAATCAAACCATGAATGACCGCCAATCACACACTGCCGATTGCGCCACCTCTCATTGCATGCCCTTGCCCGCCGCGTCTTTACTGAGCACAGCGCCAGCAACAATTGAATGGATCCTCCACTCCTCCATGATTACCAACGTCGTCCTCTAATGTGACTTACTCCCCACCAACTTGACCCACCCACAACGTACAACGCGGACACTCCATCGCCCACCAGGGCATCCCACCCTTTACGCGCCGGCCAACTTCTTCATTGCCGCCGCCATCCGCAGCAGCTCGAAATCCTCAATTTGCGGACCGCAGTAACTTCTCACACGACGCGTTAACCTGTAAACCACGCTCACTCTCACACAACCGGCAAACCGTGCTCACGAATCAGTGGCCTCACGGCGGCAGATCCATTGCTTCACCACCTCGGAACCCTATCCGCTTCTGTCTTTACTGTGACATTCTTCCTATCGCCAATTGCAATGGTTGATTGTTCCAAATGCCAGCATCTTGCCACGTTGTCAATGCCGCACTGACTGCCAATGATTTACTCTCCTCGCTGTTTCTCTTTCATTCGCACGCAATCCGCCGATATGCCTTCAACGTGTGTCAAACCGCCAACTTCTTTCCTTGGTTGTCGATTGACGGCCCTCAACCTGCACTCTGCAGTGTTCGTCACACTGTCAATCCCCAGCACCCTAACCAGTGCCCGGACCCTCGATGAACGATGCTTTCCCGTTGCCGCTGAATGACCTCTTCGCACTTCTCTATTGGATGCTTCACCAGCCGCATCGCATGCTATCCCAGCACTGCATGGCCTTCGCACCCGCCGCGCTTCATTCCACAAGAATCAACTGGCAAACGACGCCCGCAACTCATTGACCTCGTGACAGCACCTTGATCCATAGTTTCACCGCCTCGGACCTGTTGTCCACTTCTGTTTACCGCATCCATTCTTCTCATGGCCGAGCAACGGTTCATTGTTCCATCGTCCGCATTCCGTCATGCCGTCAATGCCGCCCTCACCACCAGCCGGTGACTCTGCTCGCCAGTTCTATTTCATCCGCACGCAACCCCCCGCGATCTATCATAGCCTCAATGAGTACTGCCCCGCAAATTTCTTCTCTCCGTTGTGGATTGGCGGCGCTCAACCTCAATTCTGCAGTGTGTGTCGCATTCTCAATCCCCAGCACCATTTCGGCCACAACCAGTCTTCCCCACCCACGATTACAACGTGCATGCCGCTACCTTTGAACGTTCCCTCATTGCACGTCGCTTTGGATGCTTCACCGGCACTCCATCTGCCCATCGCCCACGGCCTCATCACACGTACATGGCGTCTTTCTTTCTCCAGCCGCACCACATGTCATCCAACCACAACTCGTTCTTCCCGTCTGCCGCATTTCATTCTGCGTCACCGTATATGCCCATCATTTGCTATCTACGGCGACAACGACTCATGACCTTGGCGGCCCATAGCCACTCCACGTCGTTGCCTGCGTGCTGTTCCTCAAGCATACGCCCATCTCCCTTTCCTCGCCACCACAAGAACATACGATCACTGGCAGCAGCAGCTCCATCAATCCCAATGGCACTCTTCTCGGGCACCTGCCTCGAATGACGCTCGACCCGCAACCACCAATGACATCTCCTGCAGCAACATGTCACCCAGCAAGTGTTTTCCAGCTTGCGGATGCGTATCCCATTGCTGATTGCTTCCATGTCTCGGTTCATCTTCATCTCATGATGCGTCCAGTGCTGTTGCTACATTTCCGTCAATGCAATCATGCAACTCACAATTCCGCTCACTGAATTCCTCGCTCTCCTCCAACCACGGCATTCAAGACAGTCCATCGTGTTGCTGACCCCGCCCTTTCACAAATGGCAGCCTTGCTCATAATCACACATGTTGGAGACGCCGATTCCACTTTCTCAGCTTCCCTCACTGTCTATCGCAACCAACTCACATATGATTGTCTTCTGCCGGCTCTAATCCTGTGACTCTCGCTCTCGGGCCACATGCAACATCATGCTCACCGTCGCCTCCTGGAGGTACACGGCAGCGCATTTGCCGCCAAGTCTTGCACTCGCTTTGATACATCCCGATGTTTGCCTCTGTCCTGTTCCATCACAAACAGCTCGGACAAATCAAGTTCATGGTGATGGCTCATTGGTCTGGTGTTGCATGCTGTGCCTGGGCTGATGTGATATGGAAGTGCACTATGTCCGCTCTCAACTGGTTCTGCTCCTCATTGCTTCTCATATTTTCCGTGCATTTCATGACAGCCAGCTCCCACCTTTTGCTCTTTCCCCACCATTAGCCTCGCCCTATCTCAAGCCGTTTTCTTGGATACATTCAACATTGTTTCTCTATGTCTTTGTTCACATCCTCAAATGCAGTTGTGCTTTGTCGGACTGCTCAATACATGACCGTTGCTCTGTGGCAGATGCGTCAAGCACCAGCCTAGCACACAAGCAACACAGTCGCGAACATCATGCATGGGCTCACGATCTGGCAGGAACCGCCCGCGGGGCATCATCACCACCCAACCTGGGACAGGGGAAGCTCGAGGCGGCTCGAAGAGCTGCCGACGGTGGTCAACGGTCCTGGTTGAATGTTCTCAGTTCAAGCATACATCTCATCCGCCTTCATACAACCTCTGGGCTCGACTTTGGCGCAACCGATCCGCTCTAAGCTCAGCGCTCCCTCTCACGACAAAGGGTTCAGATCTTCAAATGACGACGCCTTTTTCTCACGTTCAGAAAGTGTGCCAGGGGCTGATGGCTCCCTCAACGTTTCGCTTCATTCCATTGCCTGATGCCCACACAACGAGCTTCAGCGCCAAGGCGAGGATGATGGCAGTCATGACGCCATCAAGCGTGCGCGGTACAGTTGGAAGACCCCACCAACCAAGAATCCCCCACAACTGTTACCTCGAACAACTAATCGATACACCCCGATACACCGAACATTGCTTCTGAATGCTTCATTACTGTGACTTCCCGTCTTCAATATCCAAGGTGTACTTTGCTCATAAATGTAATGCCTCAAGTTGTTCTGTTTGAAAGCTCCCTTCGACGCCCGGCCACGCAGTGGCCGGCATGAAAGCTTGTCAATGAATTCGCAGGAAACAAGCAAGCGTTTCTCCGTCCAGTCTTTGGTGTGACACTCTCGTCTCTTGTGATGCTTGCGATGATCATGAGCAAACAAAGCAATGTTCTCGACCCCTTTCTCAGCCACTTGCTCAGCCATCGAATTATGTTCGAGAATGAACCAACCAGAGGCAAGCTTCATCATGGGGGTCATGGAACACTTTTCGAGATGACGTCGAGAAGGCGCTTGCTGGACGCGATGAGGCTTGAGATCGGAATCCGCAGGAGGTGGACGCCGCCAGAGCTCCGATCTGCGATTACCATCCCTTATCGTGCCCACTCGCCCACCACCGCGACCGTGGGAACGTCGGCTTGTATCGGAAGTGCGTATTCGCGTACCGGTCGGGTTTCACGGCGAGCGCGAAAATGGACGCGGACAACTTGCAAGCACAGCAACGGGCTTGCTCGACGAGGGATATGGGAAATCAATGCGATGATCAGCCGCAAACAATTTGTTCTTGCTCGCTTGTGCTTCTTGCCTCCCACCCACCCACCCACCGGCGTCGCCGAAATGCCATCAGCCCACTGGCAAACAAGAAGGACATTCGAGATGCGAGAGGAGCGGCCTGACCCCGATCTGGACCTATAAAGGCAGCCCGCTCCCCGCCCTTTCCCTCCCTCCCACCAGAGTTCTTCTCCGGACCAAACGGCCGGACACTTGTAGCTACAACACCAACACTACCTCATCTGCTGCTCTGATAGCACAGCAATCCTAGCACAGTCCGCTACGGCCATTTGAAGAACACTGCCACCAAATCCACACGATCCAACCCTGCCTTGCCTTGCTTTGCATATCCCATCGCCATCGCATCCCTGCGCATTCCGCCCCTGCCACCAACCACACTTTCGATCGACGCTCTTGTCTCTCTCGCTCGCATTCGCTCGCACCTGCTTTGCATCGACCCCGACCTTGACCTCGATCCGATCCGTCGTACCCGTTTGCTCTTCAAATTCCAACACCCGTATCCGTACTCGTACTCGCTTGCTTGCTTGCCTCATTTCCAAGATGACTGTTGTTGCTGCTACCATTCTTCCGCCCACCACCGTGCCGTGCGGGCCCGCGTGCACGCCCAATGCCGCCGACATTGCTGCCCCCGGCGGCCCTGTCGTGGCTACGCTCACGCTTGCTGATGGTTCCGCGTACCAAGGCTACTCGTTTGGCGCCCAGCGCTCCATTGCCGGCGAGTGTGTCTTCCAGACTGGTGCGTTTTATTTTGCTTCTCTTGACGTCCTTTTTGCGTCGGTTGCTCGTTGCTCGCGAGCGTTGATGGTGGTGTCTGATCCGTCGTGATCTGCCGCCGTGATCCGCCGAGCAAGCCGTCCACCCTTTGAACGCTCATTTCGTCCCAAACGGGAATGCTCACAACCCGTGATTCGTGTCGACTGACAGGTATGGTCGGCTACGTCGAGTCGCTCACGGATCCCTCCTACTCGGGCCAATTGCTCGTCTTGACGTACCCGCTCATTGGCAACTATGGTGTGCCCTCGCGCGAATCGGTCGAAAAGGACTTGGCCAACCTCAAGGTGCACCTCGAGTCGTCGCGCATCCACATTGCCGGTCTTATTGTCGGCCAGTACTCACAAGAGTATTCGCACTGGCTCGCCACCTCGTCGCTCGCCGACTGGCTCAAGGAAAACAATGTGCCGGGCATTTACGGTATCGACACGCGCGCCATCACCAAAAAGATCCGCACCAAGGGTGTGTTGCTCGGCAAGCTGCTCTTCCCCAAGTCGGACAAGGGTCGCCATGGCGCCGGCGCCACACTCGCCGATTACGAGGATCTGCCCTTCTCGGATCCCAACACGTCCAACTTGGTTGCGCAAGTCTCGACCAAAACCGTCACTGTGTACCCGCCCACGCCCAAGCCCAAGCTTGCGCCGAACGGCGTGCTCAAGTCCAAGGCCCGCGGGGGCAAGGCCCTGCGCGTGCTGGCCGTGGATGTCGGCATGAAGTTCAACCAGATCCGCTGCTTTGCCTACCGCGGCGTCGAGCTCAAGGTTGTGCCCTGGGACTACGATTTCGTTGCCGACCAGGATTACGACGGTCTTTTCATTTCCAACGGCCCCGGTGACCCCACCATGGTGCAAACCACGATTGCTCGCTTGCGCACCATGCTCGAGCGCAAGTCCAAGCCCATCTTCGGTATTTGCCTCGGTCACCAGTTGATGGCACTTGCTGCCGGCGCGCAAACCGAAAAGCTCAAGTTTGGTAACCGCGGCCACAACATTCCCTGCACGGACTTGGAGACCGGCCGCTGCCACATCACGTCGCAAAACCACGGTTACGCTGTGATTGCCAAGACGCTGCCGCAAGGGTGGAAGGAGCTGTTTGTCAATGCCAACGATGGGTCCAACGAGGGTATTGCCCACACGGACTTGCCCTACTTCTCGGTCCAGTTCCATCCCGAATCGACGCCCGGACCGCGCGACACCGAGTACTTGTTTGACAAGTTCATTGCCAACGTTGTGCGTTGCGCCGAGGCTGGCAAGCTTGTTGCGCCGCCCGCAACCACCGAGGCCGAAATTGTGCCGTCCAAGCTCCGGGACACCCGCGTGCATGTGCGCAAGGTGCTTGTGCTCGGATCCGGCGGTTTGTCTATTGGTCAGGCTGGCGAATTCGATTGTATGTCCTGCTCTCCCTCTTGCCATCGTTTCTCTTGTCCGTGTTTCTCACCCTTGATTCTTTGTGGTAACAGATTCCGGTTCCCAGGCCATCAAGGCACTCAAGGAAGAGGGCATCTACACCATCCTCATCAACCCCAACATTGCCACGATCCAAACGTCGCAAGGTCTCGCCGACAAGGTCTACTTCTTGCCCGTGACGCCGCAATTTGTGCGCAAGGTGATCCAGCACGAGCGGCCCGACGGCATTTACGTGACTTTTGGTGGCCAAACGGCGCTCAACTGTGGTGTGCAAATGAAGGACGAGTTTGCTGGTCTTGGCGTCAAGGTGCTCGGCACGCCCATTCGCACGATTGAGTTGACCGAGGACCGCGAGTTGTTTGCGCAGTCGATGCGCCAGATTGACGAGCGTTGCGCCGAGTCGGCGTCTGCCACCACGATCGAGGATGCCGTTGCGTCGGCAAAGAAGATTGGGTTCCCCGTCATTTGCCGTGCCGCCTACACGCTTGGTGGCCTCGGTTCTGGATTTGCTGAGAACGAGGAGCAGCTTGTGGCCTTGTGCACGAGTGCGTTTGCATCGTCGCCGCAAGTCTTGATTGAAAAGTCCATGAAGGGCTGGAAGGAGATTGAGTACGAGGTGGTTCGCGATAGCAACAACAACTGCATCACGGGTACGCATTGCCTTTACGCTTTCTCACATTTTCTATTTTGAGTTGTTGCTGACACCCTTCGATGGTCATATTGTCTTGCCTAGTGTGCAACATGGAAAACTTTGACCCCCTCGGTATCCACACGGGTGATTCGATCGTCGTCGCTCCCTCGCAAACCTTGACCGACGAGGACTACATGATGCTCCGCACCACGGCCGTCAACGTGATTCGCCACTTGGGAGTGGTGGGCGAGTGCAACATCCAGTACGCGCTCAACCCGCAAACCAAGGAGTACTGCATCATTGAAGTCAATGCCCGTTTGTCTCGCTCATCGGCGCTCGCGTCCAAGGCCACGGGCTACCCGCTCGCCTTTGTTGCCGCCAAGCTCGGCTTGGGCATTCCGCTCAACGAGATCAAGAACGCCGTCACGCGTGTCACTTGCGCGTGCTTTGAGCCATCGCTCGACTACTGCGTTGTCAAGATTCCGCGTTGGGATTTGAAGAAGTTCAACCGCGTGTCAAAGAAGATTTCGTCGCAAATGAAGTCGGTCGGTGAGGTCATGGCCATTGGCCGTACCTTTGAGGAGACGATCCAAAAGGCCATCCGCTCGGTCGAGTACTCGTTCATTGGCTTTGCTCAAAACGACTATGTCAACAACATTGACGAGGAACTGGCGAACCCAACCGACTTGCGCTTGTTTGCCATTGCCAACGCCTTGCACCAAGGTTACACGATTGACCGCATTTGGGAGCTCACCAAGATTGATAAGTGGTTCTTGAACAAGCTCGCCAACATTGTTGCCTTGGACAAGCACGTGTCGCAGCAGACCTTGTCGACCATCACCCCCGAGACCATGCGCGCTGCCAAGCAGATTGGTTTCTCGGATCGCCAGCTCGCCATTGCCCTCAAGTCGACCGAGATGGCGGTGCGCGAGGTGCGCTTGTCGTTTGGCGTGACGCCGTTTGTCAAGCAAATCGATACGGTTGCTGCCGAGTTCCCAGCCATGACCAACTACTTGTACATGACGTACAATGCCGTCGAGCACGATGTCGACTTTACCGACAAGGGTATTACCGTGATTGGTTCCGGTGTGTACCGCATTGGTTCCTCGGTCGAGTTTGATTGGTGTGCCGTGCGCGCCATTCGCACGCTGCGTGCCAACGGGTTCAAGACGGTCATGATCAACTACAACCCCGAGACGGTGTCGACGGATTACGACGAGGCCGATCGCTTGTACTTTGAAAACATTACGCTCGAGCGCGTCTTGGACATTTACGAGATTGAGCAGTCTGCGGTGTGGTGCTGTCCATGGGTGGCCAAACCCCCAACAACATTGCCTGCCTTGCACCGCCACAATGTCAAGGTCCTCGGCACGTCCCCCGAGATGATCGACTCTGCCGAAAACCGCTACAAGTTCTCGCGCATGCTTGACAAGATTGGCGTCGACCAGCCCAAGTGGAAGGAGCTCACGTCGCACGAGGAGGCGGCAAAGTTCTGCGAGGACGTTGGATACCCCGTGCTCGTGCGTCCCTCGTACGTGCTCTCGGGTGCGGCCATGAACGTGGTCAACTCGGCCGATGATTTGTCGAGCTACTTGTCGCAGGCCGTGGCCGTGTCGCGTGACTTCCCCGTCGTCATTTCCAAGTTTATCGAGGAGGCCAAGGAGATTGAGATGGATGCCGTTGCCCACGAGGGTAAGGTGGTCTACTCGGTCATTTCCGAGCACGTTGAGAATGCCGGTGTCCACTCTGGTGATGCCACGCTCGTGCTCCCGCCCCAGGACTTGTCGCAAGAGACGGTGGAAAAGATTCGTGTTGCGACTGCTAAGATTGGCCATGCCCTCAACGTCACTGGTCCGTACAACATCCAGTTCATCGCCAAGGACAACGAGATCAAGGTGATTGAGTGCAACGTCCGCGCATCGCGGTCGTTCCCGTTCGTGTCCAAGGTCATGGGTGTCGACATGATTGAGATTGCCGTCAAGGCCATGCTCGACTTGCCGCTGCCGGCCATTTCCGTTGAGGAGCCCCAGTCGGTTGCCGTCAAGGTCCCGCAGTTCTCCTTTTCTCGTCTCTCTGGTGCCGATCCCGTGCTCGGTGTCGAGATGGCTTCCACGGGTGAGGTCGCTTGCTTTGGCAAGGACAAGTACGAGGCGTACATCAAGGCTCTCGTTGCGACCGGTTTCAAGTTGCCCAAGAAGAAGAACATTCTCATTTCCATTGGCTCGTACAAGGAAAAGATGGAGTTCTTGCCGTCGATTGAAAAGCTCCACAAGTGCGGCTTCAAGATCTTTGCCACGGCCGGTACCGCCGACTTCATCTCCGAGCACAACTTGCCCGTCCAGTACCTTGACGTGCATGATGCCGCCGCTGGCGGCGAGGCCAAGCCCGAGTACTCGCTCCAGCATGCCCTGTCTACCAACTTGATTGACTTGTACATCAACTTGCCCTCGCGCAACAAGTACCGCCGCCCGGCCTCGTACGTGTCACGTGGATACAAGTCGCGTCGTATGGCCGTTGACTTGGCTGTGCCGCTCATCACCAACGTCAAGTGCGCCAAGGTGTTTGTGGAGGCCCTGGCCCGCAACCCGACGTGCGATTTCGATGTGTCGGTTGTTGACAACCAGACCTCGTTCAAGACGCTTCACTTGCCCGGCTGGGTCGTGCTCAACCCCAACCGTGACGTCAAAACTTGCCTCGCTGCCGGTATTGCCGCGTGCGTCGATGCCATGGCCGTGACCAGTTCCGAGGTGACCAACGACCTCGCCACTGTTGCCCGCAAGATCAGTACCTCGACCAAGCCGCTCGTGACCAACGCTCAAGGTGCCGCTCTTGCCTCGCTCTTGTTCCTTTGCTCCATGCACAACAAGGCCGTGCACATCACTGCCCTCCGCGCCGACGATGTCGAGCTCGTGTCGCTTGCCAAGGAGCGCCATGTCCGCGTGACGTGCGATGCCCACATTTCGCAGTTGGCCAAGGCCACTCCCAACGGCATGTACGCCAAGTACCTTGATGTGGTGGACGCTTTCGGCGTGCGTGTCGGCGAAGAAAAGGATGCCCTGTCGCAGTTGCTCACGGTCATGAACAAGTTTGGCCTTTCCGAGGAGGAGGTGATTGAGAAAATCTCGACGGCGCCCAAGAGAATCTTTGACGTGCAAGTCGAGGCCTCGGTCGAGGTCGAGGACAGACCTTCCCGCGCCACTGTCAACCGCGTCTCGGTCATGGACAAGGTCGTGTACTTGGATGGTGCCTTCACCAATGTTGCCTTGCCGTCGCTCACTCATGTCGGCTCGGTCTCATCGTCCATGGTGCCCAGTACCCCAACTGCCGCCTCGGCCGGTATTCTTCGTACCCCGCGCTTCAAGTCGCCTGCCCCGGCTCCGCATACCGATGGCACCGTTGACGGCGAGATTCTCGACATTGCCGAAGTCCGCAAGCGCCGAATTTCGGCCACGGCCACCCCGGCCATCACGGTCGGAACCCCTGGTGCCTCGCCCTTGGTTGCCTTGCACTCGTCCTTGTCCAAGTCAGCCTTCTACGGCAAGCACATTCTCTCGGTCAACCAGTTTACGCGCAGCGAGTTGCACAACTTGTTTGGCGTTGCTCAAGAAATGCGCAACATGGTCGAGCGCGGTCAATCGCTGGATGTGCTCCAAGGTCGTGTCCTTTGCACTGCCTTCTACGAGCCCTCGACCCGCACTGCTTGCTCGTTCGAGTCGGCATGGCAGCGCCTCGGTGGTAACATCATGGGCGTCAACCAAATCACGTCGTCGATTGCCAAGGGTGAGTCCTTTGCCGACACGGTCCGTACGCTTGCCGCGTACTCGGATTGCCTTGTGTTGCGCCACCCCGAAAAGGGCAGTGCTTCGCAAGCCGCCAAGGTGACCAAGATCCCCGTCATCAACGCCGGCGACGGTACTGGTGAGCACCCGACGCAAGCTTTCTTGGACGTGTTTACCATTCGTGAGGAGCTTGGCTCGGTCAACGGCTTGACCATTACTCTTGTCGGTGACCTCAAGAACGGCCGCACGGTGCACTCGCTCGTCAAGTTGCTTGCCATGTACGACGTCAAGATCAACTACTGCAGCCCCGCGGCATTGCGCATGCCCGAGTCGATCACGGACGAGCTCAAGGCTCGTGGTATTGTGCAGCGCGAGTCGACCAACCTGGATGATTTCATTGGCACGACCGATGTCTTGTACGTGACGCGTGTGCAAAAGGAGCGGTTCGCATCCGAGGCCGAGTATAATGCCGTCAAGGATTCGTACATCATCACCAACGACGTCATGACCAAGGCCAAGGAGCATATGATTGTCATGCACCCGCTGCCGCGTGTCAACGAGATTTCGCCCGATGTTGATTTCGATCCTCGTGCCGCCTACTTCCGCCAGATGCGCTATGGTCTCTTTGTACGTATGGCCTTGCTCGCCATGGTCATGGGCAAGTTGTCGTAAGTAGAAGGTTGTTGCCCTTGATGTCGGTTGTTTTTGCTTTTGCTTTGTGTCCAGCTGTTTGTCCTCCCATCCTTGTGAATATTGTCCCCTTTTCCTCTTTGGTCTGATAGTTTGGTTAGTGTCTTCTTATTCCCCACGTGCCTCTCTTTGGTTATCATTTACTGCCGTGCAATGTCACCTCAATACAATTGTCCTTTGCTCATGAATATTCGATTTCTGTTTTCTTTGAGCTGGTATTGACTGACCATGCTCTGCTCACTTTGCCTTGTCATTGTCGAGATCGTGTCCTGAATAATCATGACCTGCACTTGATATTCAATGAAATTTCAAAATTACATTTGGCAATGTTGACTCTTGACATATGCGATACCATCCTCGTCGTGGCCATTCGATTGGGTCAGTTGAAGGGCCTGTCCGTGCTGTTTCCAACAAACACTTTAACGGCGACTGATGTTTGTCGGACGGCTATCCAAGTGGCCAGCCGCGAACACCTGACTCTTGTCAACCGCCTCGCTCTCCTCGTTCTCCCGCCGCCATCGGGCCACTTGACGCACGGCGACGCCGCCTCTGCGCGCGGCGATTTCGCCATTCTCGGCATCATTGCCCAGCTCTGCCGCGCACATCGACTCGGCATCAAGCGTGCCCTGCTGTACACGAGTGCAGCCATCACCGAATCGACCAAGCAAGGTCGCGGCGAAGTGCTCAACTGGTGGCTACAGCATAGCACAACACATGGCGGCCCGATCCCGCTTCTGTACTGGCATTCCGTCCTGGATTGGGAAAGCGAGTATGGCGATCTGAATGGGCTCAATTGGTGGTTTGACTCTGGGTTGGATTTGCGGTTTACGGAGGCGGCCATGGATGGCGCAAGTGCAAAGGGAAATGTCGCAGCATTAGCGTTTTGGATGCGGGTTGCAAAGGAAAAGCTTGAATCGACGGAGGCGCTCCAGTATACGGAGCGTTCGCTCAACGAGGCAAGTGCCAATGGGCATCTCGATACAGTGCAGTGGTGGTTTGACTCGGGCTTGCCTCTCAAGTATTCGCATACGGCCGTGGATTTGGCGAGTGCCAACGGTCATCTTGACATCGTCAAGGCATGGGCCGGTTCGGGACACTCTTTTCGGTTTACGGCGGCAGCCCTGGACGGTGCATCTCGCAACGGCCATGTGCACGTCCTGCAATGGTTTTTGGCATCCGGGCGGCCAATGCAATACACTCGATCCGCATTCCACGATGCATGCGCCGCTGGCCATGTTGCGGTCCTTGAATGGTTTACCAGCTCGGGTTTGCAGCTACACTATGAACAAGCTGGGCTTGATGCTGCGTCCGAAAACGGCCACCTTGCCGTCCTTGAATGGTTTGCCGACTCGGGTTTGCGCGAAAAGTACGACTCGCCCGTTGAAAAAGCACTGCTCCGCGGCCACGTCGACGTGGCCGACTGGTGGTTGGGTCGGTGCAGTTATCGTGGCATCCGTCGGCCAAATCTCACCGATGCGCTCGAGCAAGCCACGTTTGAAGGGAACCTTGATGCCATCAAGCGGCTGGCTGCGCGGTCCGAGTGGCCGCTGTCGCACGACTTGCTCGCTAGCGTCGTTGAACGAGGCGCAATCAACGGCAATCTCGATTTGATTGAGTGGGCTGTGGCCCAGGTCAACGAGTCGGAGCGCGAAGAATTTTTTGAAGATGTGCTGTATTACGCATTCCCGCTCGACTGTGCGACCATGTCGGGCCACTTGCACGTCCTCAAGTATTTCAAGGCGCACGACATTTACTACGACATGGTTTCCGAAGACGCAGTCAAGGCGGCGGCCGCGTCTGGCTACGTTGAGATTTTACAATGGTGGAAAGACGAGCTCGGTGCCTCATTCATATTTCCACCTGCCGCCGTCAAGTGTGCATGCTCGTCCGGTGCAGTCGCTACGCTTGAATGGTGGTTCAAGTCAGGTCTGTCGCCAGTGCTGTATGATCAACTCGAGTGTGCGCGGGCTATAGTGCACGGCGGACACGTGGAGTGTTTGCAGTGGTGGGTTGATAAGGGATTCCCACTGAACAAGGACAGTTACGAGGTGATGGATACAGCGAGCGAGCTGGGCCATGTGCAGATCTTGTCCTGGTGGCTCCAGATTGCTGGCCCTGAGCGCGTCGCATACTCTGAAGCTGCGCTCGACTTGGCTTCAAAGCACGGCCATGTCGCTGTCCTTGAGTGGTGGCAAGCAAGTCAGCTCCCTTTGCTGTATTCAGATCTCGCGTTGAATGACGCGATTGCTCAAGGCCAAATGACTGTGTTTTTGTGGTGGATTCGATCGGGGAATGCGCTCAAGTGGCCCACTGCGCACAACTTGGTCTCGAAAGTGATTCAGGTCAAGCAGTGGGACATGTTGTGGTGGTTGGTTCGTGACAGTGGGTTGATTACTGTTCCAGCCGATCGTTTCTCTCAACTACCTGGTTTCCTCAAGGGCGCTCTGCTGTAAGTGCACTGCAGCACGTCGTTCTAATACTTACTGTAGACTGAACGCCTTTGTGAGCAGTTGTATCCAGTCAGACTGATGGCACATACACGCGTCGCTTTGTCTAAATGATACGGAAGCTGCATTCCCACATCGCATGACGAGCCCTTAGTCACAACACGTCAACCAGCGAAATCTGAGGACCAACTCTTTGCCTTTGCTTGGTGGCGCATGACGCTGTGCCGAGCAAGGAGTATTTCCCTCGATCGCGTAGTCATTTGGCCGTTCGCTTCTTCGGATCACCGACCGAAACCCTTTCCGAACTCGTGAACGACTGGCTGGCTGGCGGCATGCCATGAAGGTTGAACCTCAGTGGTATTTGCAAAAGAAGGTTACCCAACAAGGACCACAGGCATACATGTGTTGAAGTCGCAATCAAGGCAAGTGGAATTGGTAAGAGACCAGGGCTAAAACGAACAAGACCGAGGAGCTGTCGTTTGGCGTTCGGTGTGCAGGCCGGCAAAGGGTTTGTCGCTGTTCGAACGCAAAGGCAAGTGGAGAGCGCAGAAAAAACAAAAAGGAAAGATACCAAACGTCCCCTCTCCGACCTCATTTGGTAAATATACCTTCATTCCCTCTGAATCGAAACATCAGACCCTCAAGCCTGGCCACAACTCAACCATCATCACCTCAAACGGGGTACCGACCGATATATATGCAGATGTTGCCGACCACTGCCACAACTCCTTCGGCACCATCGTCCCTGTTGGCACTCGATTCGTCCGCTCCTGGCCCCTAAGCACCTGTGCGGATTCGACCACGTTTTCGCTTTTGGTGCGTTCTTTACCTCCTGCATCGAGCTTGGAGTCTTGTGGAAGGTTTTCTGCCTCACGCAGTTCGGAGACTTGTGATCTTGGCACGTTTGGGCCTAGATCCCGGCGTCCATGGACACAAGCATTCGTCTTGCCGGTGATAAATTTTCTGCTGTCATTGGCTCACGGCGAGAGTGTGTGCCGATGCTCTGGACAGATCGATATCAGGTTTCAGGCTTGCCCACCTATCTACTGCTCTCCTAGTCCCGATCTTCTTGGTCCAAATGTATGTCGCTTCGCTCGCTTGTTCCCGTTTGCATACTCGCCCCTGCTCTCGTTGCCGTGGACCGTCTGCACTCGGCCAGCTACCGTCCGTCTCCTTCCTCTCAAGCCTGAATAGCCACAACATACGAAATGCTATCGATATCTTTGTGTGCTTGACGTCATGCCATGATGACCAGCGGTCTCGTCATATTTCTCGGCCGCTCTCGCACACCAATGGTCGATCCATTCAAAAGGCCGCCCAGCTCTCCCGTCACACCAGCGGCGCCTGCCTGCCTACCGCGTATTCGCTATTCTTCGACTGTGTGTTGATTGATCCTTGATGCCTCCAAGCTATACCGCGGAATTTCGAGCATTGCGCGCCGAATGACAACTCGCTGCCCCCTCCTTCTGCCCTCCCCCCCCCTTGCTTCCCATATACAATTCGCCGTCCTTGCTAGCTGTTACTCGACTTGCAGTTCTCGCTGCCCACCAGTCAACGCCTCTTGACGTGATCATCGACTGACATGTCTGTCACTTTCAAAGCTGTCCAGCGACTGCCAAGGCAGGATTCGCTTTTCTGCCTGTTTGCCGACCAGATTGACACGGATCTCAACCAAGATTTCAACGTCAACAAGGTCGACGACATATCTCGGTTTGGGCTTGCGACCGAGGCGGCTGGCCAGCAGCAACAAGAACAACAACCGAATGCACTTGTTTTTCCGAATCCGAACCGAAATCCATATCAGAATATGGGTTCGCAACCACAGCACCACCACGCCATTCTAGTCGGCCAAAGGCCAGACCCAATGTACACTCGCATGGCATATTCATCTGGACCCGGCCATGTCCGGTACGACGATTTCGAGGCATTCTTCCATTTTTCACTGCGCATACCGCAATACTCTGCACACTCTGCACACGCAATCTGCCAGCATTCCCCACGCGCCTTTTGATACACTTTCCTTTTATGCATGACCCTTGCGTTGTTGTTTGTCGAGCTGCTTATTCCCAGGCGCAGTAACTGGATGCAGAGCGTGCCAATGTGGCACTCTTGTCCCGATTTTCCTCACTCGAAATCTACCTCCCGTCCTTCCTTGTCGGTCATGGGCACTTGTGGCCGCGATAGGTTGGCCAAGCCTCTTAAATAACCGGAGCGACGTCCCTCTCCGCCCCTAATACCCACGCGACTGTGCTACCATCCCTTCGCCTGCTTTGGTTAACTGACCGAGTCCATACCCCTTGGGTCCTTGTACTTCAGGCCGCTGCTCTCACATCCGCTTGTGGCGGCCGCTTTGCACCCAATTCCGTCCTCATTTCACCATCACGAGTGTTGTATGATCTCTTCGCGTCCTTGTTTTCATTTCGCTTTCCACTCTTTTGCTTTCTTTCTCCACTGCATTTTCTGCCCGCATTTTTTTCGTCTGCCAATCGATTCTGCCATCGCTGTCTCATCGACAACATAAGGGCTGATCATGCTGATCACCATCCACTCACGTGTAGATCACCATCACAACCTGGATCTCCCGATTCCGGGCGAGCTTATCGGCCTTCTCACCACCAGATTCCGCCTTCGACTTCGTCGTTCGTGTCAACGATGCAGCCCTCAAGCTCCAGCTCGAGTCGCCAGCAACAGCAACAACACCAACAACATCATCAACCACACTCGAAACATTGGGCGTTTGATCCGCAAGACCGGGCCGCCCGTTTTGTCGCTGTCCCTGGCTTGCCGCTGGGTCACCCCGCCTCGATTGCTCCTTCGGTTGTTGCTCCCGCGGCTGCTGCGGCCACCTCGACCATGTCGATCACCCGCTCGGTCAACGGCATTGCAACGACCAGTTTGCTCAGCCAAACGGACTCGCCGGTCGTCCCGGCGCCAATTCTTCCGAACTCCACCATACCCAACTCCATTCATCGCAGCGGCAATCGCGTGGGCGGCATCATCATGGCAGAAGGCTCACCACCCGCGACCACTTCGCCCCTCGGGCACGGGCACGGGCTAGCTTCCACGTCGCTATCAGTCATGAGCGCCAATCACTCGAGGCCATCAACCGCTGGCACATCCACATCGGCTTCAGCCTCGGCATCCATGTCATGCTATCCAAGCTCTGGAGCGGGCAATTCTCTGGCGGCTGCTCACTCCATTTCCAACACGACCAGCAATTCCACCGCATTGAGCCCCAGCTCCGACAAGTACCTTTGGCCCCCAGCCGACTCTGCTGCCCTGACGTTGACGTCGAGTCACAACAGCCACGCAGTCCATGCCGACCAACAAGCACCACTGCCGCAACAGCCACCCAGGGCAAAGCACGTTTTCTCACGGCAAGGTCAAGGATACCAAGGCCAAACTTCCTCTCACGCGCAGGACGCATTCAGCCATGCAGGCTATGACGGATACCCATCTCTTGTTCCAGGCGTCGCTGGTGTTTCCGATCGGGCTCCAGGCGCAGCGGCGGCGCTCACGCCGCCACTGTCCGCCGCATCCACCACCTCTGGTTTCCCGGATGCCCTGGGTTTGCTGCAAATCTCGACACACTCGCATCTCGATACGCCAGCGGCAGTGCACGCGCAGCACCAGCATGGTCATGATTCCGGATCCTATGGCGCAGCCAGCGCTGGGATATCGCGATCAACTCGGTCTGTGCATCGGCAACGGCAGCAGCATCAGCAACAAGACTGGCGCGGGCGTGCTGGCGAGCGCCCCGAACAGCATCAGGCAAATTACGGCGGCCACGACCGCGATCCATATGCGCAGCCACCAGTCTACGGCTACGATCCAACTGCTGCGCCGGGTGGCTCACGCCGTCGAGATGCAAGCAGTCGGCAAGCAGCCGCTGAAGCCATCGAGTCAACGCCGGCTCGTTCCCTCTCAAGCCCGCATTTGGGACCGCCACCGTCTTGCGATCGGCCGGTGAATGTAAGCTCGGGATCCAGCCAAGCGCCGCACTCGGCGCCGCCTTCACGCGACGAAGTCGCCGCGGCCGGAGTTGCCGTCGACGCCACGGCGCACGGGCCCATTCCGGCAAGCTATCATCACCCACACCACCAAGCATACCCGCCATCGGATTACTACTATTCGATTTACCCGCCAGCGCAGCATGCAAACCATGCAGACACGTCCAACGCCTGGTCGGGATACCCGAGCCGACTTTCGGGCCGCCGGCCCCCACCGCAGTACAATGCCGGCGGGTACCCTTTGGGATACGGACATGAGCGAGATCGCGTCGAGCAGCGTGGCCCGAGGGTGAGCATGTATGAGACGCATTCTTTTCATGTCTCACATTTCGAGTTGATCGGATGACAGCAAACGCTGACCACCTGTGCACGCTCTTTTTTTTTTTTGTTATCGCAGCGACGATAGGTACCCGTACCCGCCCAACGGTCCCTCAACTGCGGCGTCCCCTTTGTCCACAACACATCCGCCGACAATGCCCATGGACCCACCGTATGAACCTGACTATTACCCGCATCACCGGCACCCTTCGTCGTCATGGTACCCGCCATCCGCCGCGAGCTCGCGCTCGATCCAGCCGCCCTCACGGCCTGCACCCGAGTACTACGACGCCTCCGGATTCCACTACCCGGTCGACGGACGCCCGCTCGCGTACCCTGGTGCCGCGCCCGATAAGCTCGACGCATACGCTGCCGAGTACTCTGCGCGCCATGCCGCCGCGTACGCGCACCAGCAGTACGGTTACCCGCCGTACGACGCCGCCGCGTACTTGGCGCCCGCGCCGCCTGCTGCCGTGTACCCGAGCCGATCTGCGTCTGCCGCGACCGCGGCCGCGGCGGCTGCGCCTGCGGCGGCCGATCCCGGACATCACGCGTCGCCAAGCGCTCGGTCGTCCGTCGCGGCCACGCTCGATACGGATTGGTCGGGGAACGGAGGCGCGGCGGCGGACGGGGCGGCCAATGCGGGAGGGCCCAATGTCAACAACGTGCTTGCGCCGAAACGCGGCCGCAGGCAAGTGCCTGGAGCGGCGGCGCATGTGGCTGGGACGCCAGCGGGCGGGTGGGCGAGTGTTGGGCAGGACGGGACGGGCGACGGTGCGGTGGCCGTGGCAGCCAAGAAAAAGGATACGGCCAAGGCGACGGCGGGCGGCAAAAAGGGCAAGGGGAAGGGCAAGAAGAAGAAGAAGAAGGGTGCGGATGATGATGATGATGATGGCGACAAGGTGCGGCAGTCATAATCCGCATGCTCTCGACCAAGTACTCACTGATTTTTTCCGCTTGCACCATTGGTAGAAAAACCGCCACTTTTTTGTCTTTGACTCGCACACGTATGAATGCATGGAGCTGTCGCTTGCCAACCCACAAGACCCGACGTTTGTGACTGGCGTGACGCGCAAACGGTGGCGCCGGCTCATGTCGTACTTGGACTACCACCCAGACAATCCGCCGCGCCGCACGCTCACGTGGAAGGGGTGCTCGCTCGTGATTGCGCCCAAGGAGGACTGGCGCGACATTGTGTTGAATGAGTTTCATAGTCCCCCGGGACCCGCACCGGCGGGTGGGGCGCCTGCGGCGGTGGCAGCAGGCACGACCAGTCGCGCCGACATGATCCGGCATCGCAGTTTTACACAGACGCTCAAGCAGTTGTCGAGGCGGTATCAGACGCGGCGATCGCGCGCAGGGATTCCCGTTGCGTTGGTTGAGCAAATGTGCTATGAGTGTCCGTGTTACGGGCAGCAGCAAGCGGATACCAAGGGTGTGGAGGGTGAAGAGGAAAAGGAAGAGGCGGCGAGGCGCGTTGACGAGGAGGAATCGGAGGAGGAGGATGAGATGGACGAGGATTGACCTACTCTTGATGTTCTTCTTGAGTTGCTTCGTTTCGCCTGAGGTTCTCTCGTGTTCCCGTCCCTTCGGTAAACCTGTTTGGCAGTGAATCGTTTGGTTCGCTTTTGGCCAGTGTGACATGATGCTTAGATTTCGACCAATGTTTCTTCTTTATCTGTTATCTGTTTTTTTGCATCCCTGTTTCTGTTACGATTTGATTTGCGCGTGCTCTCCGTGGCTATGCATACACCCTTTATTTATTTGGCCAGACGAACAACAGGGATCTTGATGAGTGGAGCTTTGGTTGGGTTTGTAAATCGAGTGTACCAAACCTGGTGGACGGCGGTGGTGCAAAATGTAAATCAGAAATGATGTTGAGTTGAACGCCCCGGCGACTTGGCGGCAAGGGTCAAGGGTGTGACTATGTAACTCGACAAAGCCATCATTACCATTGCTCGACTCGCAGGGTTTTATATACATCTGAGTGAGCTCGCCCAGAGTGAGCACACTTGAAGGGAATGAGATCAAGAGAATGTGAATCTCGCTGGCGCCAACTTGTGAGACAGAGGGAACGAATGGACACAAAACTGGAATTGAGAAACCGGCTGCCATGACTCCCATGAGGAAGAAACACAACATCTATCGACCGCCGAGAGCAACAACAACTTGGGGCGTCTCCAATCGCGTCCCAAACAGCTTCACGAACCTCAAACTATATACCCACACAACCAATCGCCAAATACATCTCCCATCACTTGGCAGCATTGACAAAGTCGCTCCTATCAATCCACCCAATCCAATGCCGATCGCCAAACCCGCCCACCCAATGTACCTTGTCCACATCCCAGTGAACCAAAGTGTCCGGGCAGGGGGCAATTTCGCGAAGTGTCCGGCCATCGCAACCGAAAATGACATTTGAGAGCGGACACTTTTCGTGGTCATGTGTTCAAGAGTGTGCACAGCCACGCCGATCGCGCGATCGCCCTGGTTGACCTTTCTGATGTGGCTTGCAGGGCACAGTGCGCAGCTGCAGATCAGAGCTCGAGATGCTGCCGACCGCGCACATGTTGACACACAAGCCACACATACCTGTGCATGCGCGCGCATGATAAACATTGGTGAATTGCATATATATTTTGCATTTCATGCGAAGGCTTGCAATTGCGAGAAGCAAGGCCGGACATGTACATAGAGCGGACTCAAGGCCGGACATAGAGCGGACACGCTACGTTGGAAAGAATACAGTTGAATCGTGCTAAGAAAAGAGTTGACCGTGCAAAGAACAAAAAGGAAAGAGGCGAAAAGGAAAAGCACTCGACACATCGCGCAATGAAGGAAGCGAAAGCAAAAGCACACGAGCGTCAACACAGCACAACCGAAGACGAACACAGGATGGAATCAACGCTGGTATGGATGATACCGAGATGAATACAGAGGGTCATGTTGCTGGGCAGCGGGAGCGGAAGGTGCTTGTTGGTGCTGGGGCTGTTGCGCTTGTGCGCTGGCTTGAGCGGATGCGCCACTATCGACTGCATGTGCTTGCTGCTGAGCAGCGACGGTGGGCGTCCACTGCAGCAGAGCGAAATGCTGCTGCTGCTGCTGAGCGACGACCGCGGGAGCCGGATGCTGCTGCTGCCAAGCGGCGGCGAAACCGGGCGTCTGCGGCTGCTGAGCGCCAAAGGCAGGCGTCTGCGGCTGCTGAGCGCCAAAGGCAGGCGTCTGCTGCTGCTGCTGCCGCAGAGCGCCGGCAAAGCCGGGCGCCTGCTGCTGATGAGTGGCGACGGTGGGGGCGTCCTGTGGCGCGCCGACAGCGGGCGTCTGCTGCTGCCGAGGTGTCTGATCCCGCCAAGCGCCAAAGGTGGGCGTCCGCGGCTGCCGAGCGCCGGCGGCGAAACCAGGTGTCTGCTGCTGCCAAGCGCCGGCGGCGAAACCAGGCTGGTGCTGATGCTGGTGCTGGTGCTGGTGCTGGTGCTGGTGCTGGTGCTGGTGCTGGTGCTGGTGCTGGTGCTGGTGCTGGTGCTGGTGCTGGTACTGGTGCTGGTGCTGGTGCTGGTACTGGTGCTGCTGCTGCGGAGCGCCGGCAAAACCGGGCGTCTGCTGCTGATGGGTGGCAACGGTGGGGGCGTGCTGCGGCGCGCCGACAGCGGGCATTTGCTGCTGCTGAGCGCCGACGGCAGGCGTCTGCTGCCGCTGAGCGCTGACAGCGGGCATTTGCTGCTGCTGAGCGTTGAAGGCGGGAGCCTGATGCTGCTGAGCGCCGACGGCGGGCGTCTGCGGCTGCTGAGCGCCAACGGCGGGCGGCTGTTGCTGAGCGCCAGCGGTGGGCATTTGCTGCTGTTGGTCGTGATGGTGCTGTTGTTGATGGTGCTGAGCGGCAGCAAAAAAAAGCCCGAGCTGCTGGTGGTGGTAGTGGTGCACCTGAGCACCAAAGGCGGGCGTCTGCTGCTGTTGAGCGCCAAAGGCGGGCGTCTGCGGCTGCTGGGCGGCGACGGCGGGCATTTGCTGCTGGTGCTGGTGCTGCTGTGGCACAACCGACGTCGGCGTCTGCCCGGTCAGCCGCGGTTGCTGCTGCTGGTGCTGGCGCGGCACAACCGACGTCGGCGTCTGCACGGTCGGCCGCGGTTGCTGCTGCTGGTGGTGCTCGTGCTGGTGCTCGTGCTCGTGCTGGTGCTGGTGCTGGTGCTGGTGCTGCTGGTGCTGGTGCTGGCGCGGCACAACCGACGTCGGCGTCTGCACGGTCGGCCGCGGTTGCTGCTGCTGCTGCGGCACAACCGACGTCGGCGTCTGCACGGTCAGCCGCGGTTGCTGGTGCTGCTCGTGCTCATGCTGGTGCTGCTGCTGGTGCTCGTGCTGGTGCTGCTGCGCTTGCTGCTGCTGGTGCTGGTGCTGCTGGTGCTGGCGCGGCACAACCGACGTCGGCGTCTGCACGGTCGGCCGCGGTTGCTGCTGCTGCTGCGGCACAACCGACGTCGGCGTCTGCACGGTCAGCCGCGGTTGCTGGTGCTGCTCGTGCTGGTGCTGGTGCTGGTGCTGCTGCTGGTGCTCGTGCTGGTGCTGCTGCTGGTGCTGCTGCGGTTGCTGCTGCTGGTACTGCTGGTGCTGCTGGTGCTGGTGCTGGTGCTGCTCGTGCTGGTGCTGGTGCTGGTGCTGGCGCGGCACAACCGACGTCGGCGTCTGCACGGTCGGCCGCGGTTGCTGTTGTTGTCCTGGCGTTGTCGGCGGGCCAATCGGCTGTGACGGTACCGTGTACCCCGGCGTCACCAACTGCTGGGCACGGCGGGACTTCGGTTGAGTAGCAGCCTGGGTACCGCGAATCAGGTGCGCCGAGGTGACTGCGGACCCGCCAGCAGAGGCGGCTGCATGGGGGGGTGTGCGAGCATGCTGCGACGGAGTTGCCTTGGCTGTCGATGCATTGCGGCCCGCTTTCCCGCGAGCAGATCGCCCGGAATTGTCAAACGACTCACGCAGGATACTGGCCTCGAACATGGTGCCCCCGACCGTCAACCGATGCAGAGTTCCCAGCTTGGGAAAAATTCGCGCAAAGGCAAGGTGGAGACGATCGCGGGCAGCCACGTCACCCATGATCCGCGAAGCAGGGCACGACTGGTCGTCTTCCATGAGGGTGCCTGGCGCAATTGGAGCGCAATAGTTGGCAACGCACTCCAGGAGACGGGTGAGGGCACGCTATGAATCAACATCGATGAGGGACCAGTCAATGGTGACGAGAATCAACGCGATGGGCTGTGCAAGCAATCGTGGCAAGTACCTTGAGCCATTCGCCAGTAGCGTACGATCCATCGTAGAGAACTGCGAGGATCACGTTGGACTGGTTGCTGGTGCCGTAGGTCTTTCCTTTGACAGCAGCAGCGACCTGAGCTTCGAGCGCGCTCATCGCGGTCGCGGAAAGCGGGGTCCATTCCAGCTCGGGCGGGCCGTAACCTGAGGGTATCGTAGTGTGCGCGCAAGCACTTAGCCGTGCTTTTGCACTCAAGGTAGACCAAGGGAAAACATGCCATTTGCGAGCAGAATCTGGACAGAGCGCAGGGTGGCTTCAGTCGGAGCCTTGCCCAGGAACGCTTTGATGATATCGAGGATCGGGAGGATCAAATCTGCCACGTTTGAAATCTCCCTTCTCTTGACCGCAATTGCATACGCCAAGGCCTTCGCATCAGCGCGAAAGAAGAGCACGCGAAGGAAAGCATACTTGACATGTTGCGGGGAAGCGGCAAAGACTTCGTAACTGCGGGAAATACCATGTGCGCATGTCAACGGCCGCAGATTGAGTTATGCAAAACTTGATGACGTACACATCGTCAGCAAGAACGGGTGCCGTTGAGTGCGTTGTCGCACCTGTTGCGGAGCGATGCACAAAGAGGCTATCAAGGGCCTGCAGCAGTACAGCGTTTTTTCCATCACGGAACTCTGGCTCGTCAACGACCTCGACGATCTGCCCGTTTACGTTGCGTGTCTTGATGAGGGCGACTTGGGACAACACTTCGCGTCTGAATTCGGCGTTGTTCTTCCAAGGGAGAGGTCGCGCGGCAGGCGGTTGAGGGGTCGCATTGAGAGCCGGTGTGGCAGTCGAGGAAGTGCTGGCAGACATGATGACGTTTCGCTGAGTATTGCTTCAATTAATCATGGTACGTATTGACGTGGAGAGGCACCGTCTCACGCCCGAAGGAAGCTCGAAGTGATCGGCCAGAGCCGAGCCACCCGTCTCCCTTCGATCTCGCGACATATTGTGTTCGCACCGACCGTGAATCGCGTCAACATGTCCGCCGCGTCAACCACGACGTCGACACATTTCAGCGCGAGTTGCAGATAAAAGAATGATAGCGATACAAATGAGCCAAAGTCTGAGCAATGGATCAACAAGGACGTGCTGGCCCTGGTCGGCCCAGGAATTTGCCCGGGCACCTCCCACCACGAATGGCAGCAGCAATACTTCACCAGCAACAGATGCGCCAACAACAAGAGCAGCTTGAGCTACAGCTACAGCAGCAGCGTGCTCAACATTTGGCTTTGGAAGCCGAGCGGCAACGTGAAAATCGTCAACTCCTTATGCGCATGATTCGAGATGGGCTGGTTGAACTTCGAGAGCTACAGCAACTTGCACAGCAAAACCAGGTTGATAATATTCACGAGATAATGCAGCTTGAGGTAATCGAGGCGCAGCAAAATCAGAACATGAACATCGTGAATCGCCTAGCCCAAGTACGGAACCATGTAGCAAACATATGGGCGTTCGCAGCACAAAATGCAGTTGGCGTCCAAGTAGAAGGATGGGAAGATCGATTCCAGCAGGCAATAGCAGCCATGCGAGAACGACTTGAGCGTCAAACACGACTCGCCCAGCATCAACACAATGTTTTACAGCAGCGTATTGACGCGTTGATTGCCGAGTTTGACCGCCCGCAGACGCCCCCACCACCACCACCTCAGCCTTCACCACCACCGCCACCATCGCCAACACCATCGCCAACACCGTCGCCAACACCGTCGCCAACGCCATCGCCGACGCCATCACCCACACCCTCACCACCACCTGGTCTCTGGCGATTTGCTCCAATCTACCGAGTCCGAAATGATCCATCGTTCACAGTCCAACAAAAGCGTATCATGCTCCTCCTCAAAGTGATGCAGTGCAAGTTCCATGCATCACGCAGGCAAATGGATCACTTCATGGCTGGCTTGTTTGATGTTCTCCGCCCAGAAAATCGCCACATCCTCAATGCAAACCGGAATGCTCATCAAGGCGGTGATCCAAAACCATTCAGTGACAATATTGTCACCAGATTCCTTGACATGGTGGCACCCTATGAACCAATCGAGAAAACATTCTGTGTCAATGGTTGTCGCATGTTGCCGGTTGATGCAGACGTGTGTCCTGATTGCAACTGCCGCACCCGGGAGCGGCAAACAATGTCAATCATGGATCCACGGGCACTGTTAACAATGATGTGGGCAAATCACAAGACAGCAGATCAGCTCAGGCATGCATGGCGTCTACACAACAACCAAGCTGGGGCGCGCCGTGACACGGAGACAGATGCATGTGATGCCCAGCACTTTCAGCAAGTCAAGAACCAGATTGAGGATTTGAGCGAGTATGACTTATTTGTCGCAGTGCGTGGTGACGGCTTGAACATGTTGGACAAGTGCGTACTGGGTGATGGATTCATCAATTTGGCAGCAACTGACATATTGTGTTTCTCCAGTGGCAACTATGAGTCATGGTTCTTCCATTTTGTCATCCTCAATTTACCACCTGAGATACGAGTCCAAGAGGACTTTGCTCCCATCTTTTCCTTCATTCCTGGACCAAAGAAGCCATCGGCAAAGTGTTTTCGAGAGTGCATGTCGGCCATGGTTGATGTGCTCATCAGCCTTGAGGAGGGATTTCCAATTGAGGTGTTTGACCCAGAGCAAGATCGCTATGTGGTACGTCTTGCAAGAACATTCCTTGTGTATGCATTGTCGATTGACCCGCTGCTTCCTCCTCCCTAGCGGAAACGTTGTCGGGTGTTCATGGTACATGCCGGTGGAGATTATCCAGCACTCAACAGTATGACCTGCATGAGGGGAGTCAATGCACGTTTTCCATGTGTATACTGCTACATTGGAGGTATGTTGGACATTCTTCTCTGATTAATGCCCATAGCGACTAATGCACTTGTCGCACTTGACACAAAAACACAGGCTGCCGGCATGTCGGAGCAAGAACATACTATGTTCCCATGGATCACCCAGTCGACCCAGACGGTGGTGAACCGAATCCACCAGTTGAGCGTCCTCAACTTCATGGTTTACACCAAGCTTTCCGTGATTTCGACTTTCATCGAATAGCGCAACTGGCTCGGACGGATTGGATGTACCAAGCACACATCGCCGCGATTCAAAATGAGCAAGTTGCAGCAAGACGAGAGGAGATCGCGAAAAACTGTGGTCTGAACTCGACTGCCCCATGGGAAGAGCTGCGCTTCTGCAAAAACCCAAGCACCTAGGGCGCCAGTGGTTTTGGTATAGTGGCAACACTCTCGCCTTGCAAGGTGAAGGTCGTGGGTTCGAACCCCACCCAAGTCATCTGGTGCACATGTGGTTGCTTGGTCTCTGCTCCACATTGCCTCCTTCTGCCCCTGGCCTCCTGGCCCCTGCACCTGCATTGCTTGCATTCTTGCTTTGCCCACCCTCTGTTGGTGGTTGTACAAGACTGGAATCAAGCCAAAGGTCCAAGGCCCCAAGCAAGCACCCAAGTGCCAAGTCCAAGGAGTTGTGTGTTTGTGTGTATGAGCTTGTGTCTTTGTGTATCTATGGTTAGATCTCCCTCAGTACATAGGCTGCTTGTATTAAAAAAAAAAACCCAAGCACCTATGGCATCATTGATCCTTTCCACCTGATTTGCGAGAATGTTATTCCGCTCCTTTACAACATATTTGCTGGAAAACTCGAGCCTGTTGGTCCGACACGCCCAGTAGATCTTGTTGGAGGTATGCACATTGCTCAGGGTCTTGTATGCCTGCCATTTGACGTGCTAAATTCAATTCCAACCATTGTCCAGAAATGCCATTCCAATGGACTTGAGAGGACCTTCAATTTGTCGAGGAGTGTCTCCGCGAAAATGGCAAGTACATTCCCACCATATTCGGGCGACTCCCGCGTCCGTTCAGCAGCAGCTGGAAGGGTTCAGAGAAGCTGGTGTATGGGCTGCTCCTTGCTGTTCCAATCTACTACCACCTATATGCTGGTGCGTGAATGCAACAGCTTTGCGTTAACAATTATGTGAGCTTACTTGGTTTGCTTGTTGAAATCTCACATAGGCAATCCGGCCACCCGTGTGTACTTCGACATGTATTATGCACTTGTTCGCGGACTGGAACTGCTCATGCAACGGACTGTTCTTGAGGAGCACATTGCCCAGGCTGAAATTCAGATTCGCACATTCATCTTGCTCTTTGAACAGCATATCTATGCCAAGCGCAGTGCGCGGCTCAACTTTTGCCGCAACATGTTCCATCTCCTCGTCCACCTCCCCGACGTGGTCCGGCGCCATGGGCCACTGCAGCACCATTGGTGTTTCCTTACGGAGCGGCTTGTCAAGGCCATAAATGACCTTCAGCGAAACTTCAAAGACATCAACAGGTCTGCAATCAACAACCTGAAGCAGCGCCAGCAACTGCTTATTCTCAAGTTCAGCCCCGAGTATGTTACTATATTGTGCTTCTTCATGTTTGCCTGACACTAATTGTGAACTTGACAGCTTTGCACATTTGTATGAGCTGGCCTGCTATGGACAAGACCGCAGCAGGGCAAAGGTCAACGCGCATCCAATGGTGTTGTCCCAGAAAATCGGCACACCAGTCCCTCTGCAAGATTTCCTGACCAACTGTGGTAGGCTGCCTGGTAATGTGCCAACCAGCGACACTCTCTATGAGGATATGGTGACCATGTTGCAGGAGCAGATTCGCACACATCGCCATTCTGATCGTGTGGACGAGGAGCTTGGACGCATTGGCGACTATGTTGTCAATCAGGATACACTGGTTGCATCATGGAAGGTTGGTCACCATGTCAATGTCAAGGACACAGTCTCCATTAAAACTCGCTTGCATGGCACGTCTCTTTCCAATCTCTTTCGAATGGGTTTGTTTCGGCTTCAGAGTTTATTAATCATTTCTCTGGTTTTCTGTAGTCACAAAGGACATCCGCCGCATGAACTACACGGTCAAAACCATGAATCAAGATGCAGCCCAGGGTCATTCCCAGTTTGCCGAGGTGGTAGCATTCCTCACCATCCCTGAGCTTGACCAGGCTCTAAAGCGCATTGACCCATTTGCTGCTGTCCCAGCTGTTGCCGTGGTCATGCCATATCTCCAACGACACATGCATTCAATGGACGCAGCCACTGACATGGTTTTCTTGCGGACTGAGCAAGGGAGGGTGCCAAATCCAAGCCCAGCTGTTCCGATCCTCTTGTCCAACATTCGCGAGCTTGTCGGATTCTTCGATGTCCCTGGCCGAGAACAGGCGGTTGACGCTGTGTTGAGGCGGTACATCATTCAGCGCCGGTATGGATTCAACGTGTTCAAGGAAAATGACGCATCCATCAACGCTGAGGAACGAGAGGAGGATGGTGAGGGTGAGGAGGATGGTGAGTAGGGATGGGCCAATCGACTGAGTCTTAGTGCAGTGTCTCATTTTCTTAACAAACCGTAGATATGAGCCGTATCGCTCATGACCATATACATTCTATTTACTTTCACGTCTGTGACCGAAAGAAGTTCACGCGTCGCACGTCGATCGCCCCTCACTCTCTCGATGCACAAATGCCGGGCACCTCTGCCCACCCCTGCATTGTCTCGCTCCCCATGCCTCCACTCTGGAACCCATAGCGGCCCGGAAGCTGTACGTGTTACATTGATCCTCACCGTTCTTGCTCGCCGGGCCGCCAATGACTTGCGATTCGCCGTATTCATGTAGGCGCGGGCGTCTGACCGGTACGCCCACCGTTCGAGTTGATCTTTGTCTGCTGACTGACTTGCGATTCGCCATACTCATGTAGGCGCGGGCGTCTGACCGGTACGCCCACCGTTCGAGTTGATCTTTGTCTGCTGACTGACTTGCGATTCGCCATACTCATGTAGGCGCGGGCGGCTGACCGGTACGCCCGCTGTACGAGTTGATCTCTGTCTGCTGACTGACTTGCGATTCGCCATACTCAGGCGGCTGACCGGTACGCCCGCTGTACGAGTTGATCTCTGTCTGCTGACTGACTTGGCGATTCGCCATACTCATGTAGGCGCGGCTGAAACCCTGGAAGCATCAGTACTGCGGCAGCAATACGACGGAGGCAGCAGTACGTTCTCTTTCTCACGTCAAGCTCGCGTGCTGGCTTCTCGCGCTCACCAACATCTCGGGCTTCCTCGGCACAGGGCAGTTTACCCTCACGGAATATTTCGGTTATGCTGTGTGTATCGTTGCTATTGAATAGAATTCTGGTCCAATTGACACTTTTTCTGGACTGGTTCTGGATTGTTCGAGGAGCCAGTCCCGAAGCGGCACCTGGCGGTGGTCAGAAACGCCAGCGGCAGCAGCCAGGCCACTCGCTGTAGCCAATCAAAACTGGGCCGCCACCTCGTGATCTGGTGGACGTCCCGGCCCGCGGCCGAACTCTGCATGCGCACGTTTCAAAATGGGTCATTTGGACAATCTGGTGCTCTGAACCTCTCGGCCTTCCGTCCGATTCTGCTCATCGCGCTCTGCAGCTAAGCGCCGTTTCACATATATTTTCTCTGGACACTTTCAAATTACATGAGAATTGCAAAAGTGTCCGGATCGCCGGACACTTTGGTTCACTGGGCATGGAGCTGCATGAGCGTAAATGCGTGGTTTTGCGGCGTAGTCATGTTTGCCCACAGTTGTGCGTCCGGATGTACCGACAAAAAGCACCGCATGCCCTGGTCGTACTCTGGGGTTTGCATGTGGATGGTGCGCATGTGGCCAACAAGCGCCATGCGAGCGTACGGCATGGGTGTGTAGACCGGATTGCCAGGATTCTGGTCGACGTCGTCCACGCCATTATCCTTGAATGAGTCCGAGTCGGACGAGGAAGCGGCGGCAGAAGAAGACAAGTAGTAAGGCATTGGGTCGAGCATGCGCACACTCAGTGTCGCGGCGCCGTTGCGGTGGAGCACGTTTTGCGTGAGAATGGACCAGGGCGAGATGAAGACGAGCGGGTCGGCAGAAAAGGGCGTGTTGAGGCACGATGCAAAGTATTCCGGTCCAGAGTAGGGCATGCCGTGCAAGGTCGGGTCGTTGGGCGAGTGCATGACTGTGGCGAGGTCGGCAACGCCTGTCCGCGAGAGCAGTCGGCGGGCAGCGTGTGCGGCCTCGAGTTTGGTGCGTTCGGCCGCGACGGTTGGAGCCGTGACAAGGCCCATGGCCAGGGCCAGAGCCACGGGCAGACCAGTGAGAAGGGCGAGGACAGAGGCAAGATGTGTGTGCGTCGAGTGAATCATGGTCATGGCAGAAGTGCAAGCATCATGGTGGTGATTGTCTCATTCAGGCCGAGGGCGTGACTGGCAGCTGCAATTCCGGTGCCAGTGCAGCCCAGAGCGCCAGAGCGAGCGCGAGTCTGTGCCCTCGGACACAGTCACACAAACCCAATGCATCCTTACACCGCCGACATGGGCACATGCCTCCGAACGAGCGACTCGGGACGGCAGCAAGCCCTCGAGCTGCTGGCCCAGTACACCCAACAGCTCCGCCGCGCCAACTCGCCGCCGCCTCCAAGTCACTCTCACTCGGGGGGCTCACTCGACATGCATACAGTCCATGAAGCGCTCGAAATCGCCTCGGCCCTCGACCGCCTGGATCAGCTGACGGATGCAGACTTGGCACGAGCCTCGGCCATCTACGCCTGCCCGCCGCTACTTGACCTCTCTAACACAACTGCCCGCGACCTGTACCTGCGATCACTGCTCACCAACCGCGACCTGCCCGACTCGACTTGGCGGGCCGTTGTGTCGCAGTACCCGACCGAGACCCGTCAGGTCCGCTCTTTTTCCCCTGTGTGTGTTTTCAAGTGGTTGGAACGAACATGATGTCTCACTGACACGAGGTGCCTCACTGCAGCTCTTGCCCTCGATCTCTTCCCTCTTTTCTGCCACAGCAACACTCGCCTCTTGCTTGCCTCATATGTGACCTTGTCCCCTACTACCGGCACCCAAGCTACGCCACCACCGCCACCACCACTCGCACATCATGTGCCGCTGACTCCGCTCTTGCTCCCACGCCTCGCCACGGCACGCTTGCTTATGCTGCACGCGCCTCAGCTCACCTTTTCACTCTTTGTATCCAAACACCTGCCCGGGCTAATCGTGGACCATGTACACGTCGAACTTGCGCTGCTGTGTGTGCTTGTCCCAGATGCACCCAGGGATCGGATCGAGGCGGTGGTGGACGTGTTGGCGAGTCCAAAACACAAGTGGAGTTTGGATGGGGTCAATGAGGACGTTGTGGTTGCGGCAGCAGTCAGGGAGTTGAGGTTGGCAGAGGCGGTCATCAAGTCGGGCGGCAAAGTGGCACAGGTGGTCATGGATAGGTTGGGCCTCCGTTGAGTGAATGAATGTAGACGTTGTGTATATATTACTATATATTCGAATTAGTGGGTCCGTCGTCGTGGGGTCAACATTAGCGAGACTCAAAAACAAATAAACAGATCAAATCAGTGCGAGCGCAGAGCGGAATCACTCAACAAACCAAGTCTAACAAAACTCAAATCGATACTTTACCACTCATCCCAATCGTCCGACTTTTTCGCTGCCGCGCCGGCGCCCGTGCCTTTGCGTTGCATGGCGCTTGCCCCACTCACCGACGCAACCATTGACGAAGGGGTCGAGTCGCCGGCGCCGCCAATCAGCGTCTCTTGATGATGTTGCGGGGGCAAGGGCGGCGATGCGGAACGGAACGGACTGGCCGATCCGGATCCATTGGCCGTGCCCATATCCATGCCCATGGACGGCACTTGTTGCGAAAAGAAATCGCTCGATCCACCACCTTGGCCGCCAAATGCATTTGCGGGCTGCTGTTGGTGCTGCCCATGAGCACCCCACATGCCACCTTGCTGCTGATCCACTCCGGCATATCCGCCCGCGGGACCCGCGGAACCACCGCCTGCGGCGGCAGCCAAGCGCTGCTGTTCCAACAGCGTATACGCCCTGGTGCCCGTGGCCATGGCCGTCTCGCCCACCTTGGTCAACAGCTCGCCCACCGTAGTAGCGCCCCTGGCCACTTGCGACTGAACGGTCGACTGGAAGTTTGGGTCTTGGACGAGCTGCGTGCCCTTGACCACAACGGTGCCCACGGTGGATGCGGCGGCCGTGGCAACCGTTGAAAACAGCGACCAGCCCTTGGACAGGGCGGCCATTGGGTCGTTGGCAATGGCGGCCGGGTTGAGCGTGGAGAAGGGAGAGGCAAATGGGTTGGTGGCGGGTTGCGAGCTGGCAGAGGGCGTGGGTGTGGATCCAAAGCCAGTGTACCTGCCGCCTTGCGAGGGTGGAAGGTGTCTAATCGAGAAGGCAGTGAGCACACCAAATCAGCCAAAGAAAACACTCGGGAGGGAAGGGAAACACTTACTCTGGGCGGGACATGTTGGCTTGGCCCATCCTAGCAAAGTAATCCTCGTTCTGGTCCTTTGTGGGCAACCCGTTGCCGAACGCACTTTGGCTGTTGGGTGCAGGCGAAGACGTGCCCGATCCGAACCCGACCATGGTGGTCGGCCCGTTCAAGGAGTTCAACGGCGCAGGGCTGGCGCTGGCCGTTCCGGGGGCACTGGGCGGTGTCCACTGGACAGACGATGGATCAAAGTCCTTGCCCTCGACCTTGGCGGCAAGCTGTGCACGGTACACGGCGGCCGGATACGAGGCGTACTTATCCTTGAGCGGAATGCCATTGCCCATGTCGTTTGGGTGTTGTTGCGTGTAGGCGGCAAAGGCGGCGTTGCCACCCAACTGCATTTTGGCAAACTGGTCACGGGACCACTTGTCCATGGAGATGGAGCGCACAAACGACAGGTGGACGCCCAGCGACCGGTGTGTGCCCGAGCACTCGAGGCAGATGAAGATACCGTGCGACACCGAGGCCCATTGCGGGTTGGGCGACGCGCACTCTGCACACGCCTGGTTGGCGCAGGTCGGGTCGAGGCGCTGCAGGTCTTGGACTTGGGTGCGGAAGTCTTCAGCCATTGTACTTCATTGATTTGATTGAGAAAACCATATCATACGGTGACGGTGACGGTGACGGAAGGAAGGAGGGAGTGTGAGTGTGCGACACGTGGCGTACAGTCTGTGAATAATGTCGACCGATCCACGGTGCAATCAGAGTGTCCGTGTCTCCGCATCCACATCGACGACACGTCCGTCGGCAGCGTGCACGTGCGGTGCGGACAGAATCATGGAATCAAACATACGTACATCTCAGTGTGTCCCATGAAAGAAATCGTAACATCATGATGCCCTTTGAAAAGACACTCTGAGCATTGCAAACAACAATCAACATGGACGAACGCCAGTATTTCGTTTCGCTGCTCTACCACCACGAGTTCCACCTGCGCAGCGACCAGACGTCGCCCAAGGACCGTGTCCAGGTGGCCAAGGCCCTCCGCACGCTGCTCGCCAACCAGCTGCTGTCCATGGACCGCGTCGTCATGGCCACCTCCATCCTGCTCTGGCCCCGCTCGCTCGCCGACAACCTCTACCACCTCGATCTCTCCGCAGTCGTTGGCATTGCCCATGTCATCGACGCCGG
>MCFL01000194.1:0-45773 GCA_002102555.1 Catenaria anguillulae PL171 | reverse complement strand
GCAATCAAGTAGTGTGTGATGCGCAAGCCCAGGCACGGGCGGACAAAAAGGAACTCCATGACACGGCTCCCGCGCAAAAGCGGTGACGCTTGTGCAGCCATGATGTCCCGCATTGCCGCTCACAAACGGTCACTGGCCGTCAGGTCGGCCGAATCATCTTTTGCTCAAGTCACCGGTGCAAAGACCGCACATGGAGGACGCATCATTGCACAAGCGTCTGCCCGTGGCCTCAAGTGGGAACTAGAGCGCCAGACTCGGGCCCGGAAGGGCTTCGTACGACGGCAATCCTCTTGTCTCCGCTGGTCGGCTTTGGGCTTTCTGTTTCTGATCTTCATTCTTTTGATGAGTTTGACCTATTATTCCATGGCTTTAGCTCGGCAACCATACCTCAACTGCCGCGACTGGTTGGCGTGCTGTGGGCGCCAAGTGCTACCCCACACTAAGGCCAAATCGACGTCGTCCGCGGCCAGCATCCTCGCGACGTTTGCGTTCTAAGTTTCATTTCATCTTTCATCATACGTTTCCGCTCATTTCAAGCCTCTGTCACGGAAGCGCAAAGCTGACCCGCACTCACTTGATATGAATCTTAGATGGCCATTTGTTCCATCGGCCCTACGGCTTCATTTCCCTTGCCGCCTGTTTACGCAAGTTGCTTTCAAGCGTTGCCTCTCCCAACATCGGCCCGTCTATTCTACATTCAAACTGCACGGAAAACAGTAAATATGTCAATACTCAATACAAGCGATTGATTTTCCCACCTCCTTGATTTTGCGATTGTTTTGTTTTTCACCTCTTCATTGAGGAGTGAGATGACTTGCATCGACATTTGGTATCCCAGAACGGTTGTCTGTGCCGCCATACCTTCAGCCATGTACATTTCCACACAATCTCGCACCAGCAGCGATTTGACCCGGGCATATCTGCAACTCGAACTCCTTTATGGCACTCAATACGCCAGATTCCTGCGGTATTCGGTCCCCTCAAACACCGGTGCTTAACACAGATCGCACCTCTCTATGACAGCCGTGAATCAAACTATCGTCAACTGAAGCAGAGCTAAGATATTGACAACCATTCCACAGAGTGTAACAGCTGCATTCCCGGTACTTATCACGCACGAGACGATCGTGGCTACAAAATGATTTGACTTGACCAACGAAACAACGACGCTCATAGTACAAAGGTAACACGACGCAAGGACCGCAATCAGGTGGAGCCATCGATGCCGTGACGCAAACACCCGTTGGCGAGCCGTTGCCCAAGGTGCGCCGGGTCGTTGACAAACTGTGCTTGGCACTTGAAGTCCTTGCACATGCGACAGAAACCGGGGCTGCCACGGCACGGCACGGCGCTTCGTCGCAATCCAACACGGGCGGCAAACACGGCATACACGGCAAAGGCAAGCACCTTGGTGAGCATGGACTTGAGCGCTTTGCTGGTGCCTTGCGCAGCGGAAAGGCGGTTGACGGCATTGTCGCGTTCGGCAGCGGCGGTATCGAGGGCCGAGAGAGCAGCCATGCGGTTGGTTCACGTCTGGAGAGCCTGTGAGACGCGCCAAATCGACGGACCATTCCACCGTCACGATCAAAGTAGCGGGAAGCGATCAAGGATAGTTAGAAGGGTGATGGAACACTGCCCCATGTTCCAGAAATCTGCCATCTGCCAACAGCAAACTGGGACTTCGACGGGAAACGATGTTTCACGCTCATGCTGGGCTTCTGCGATTGGTCCCAGCCGTTAATGTTGCCGCTCTGCTGCTCGAGCCGGCTGCGCTGGCCCTCGCAGTTGCGCGGCTGCGGCTGGATCCAACTGACAGCGACCAAAAACAATAATGGCAATAGTATTGTGAATAAACGGAGCCCAGGCTCGGCCTTGATGCCTTGTCGCTCCGCTGTTCGGGCCGGCTGCGCCGGCCCTCACTGCTCCGCGGCTGCTGAATCTGTCTGTCTTTTGGAAGAGGGAAGCAGTGTGGCACAAACGCGTCATGGAGCATTCACGGGAGCTCATGTTTGAGTCAGTTGCGAGATGATAGCTGGCTCGCATATCCTCCGCCTCGCTTGGCCCCGATGTGAATGTTGCCGCTCCGCTGCTCAGGCCGACTGCCGGCCCCTCGCTGCTCCGCGGCTGTAGCTCATGTTTGACTCAGTTTGAGGCGAGACAGTTAGCGTACAGCCCTCGCCTTAGCTTGGCTCGTAACTCGTGAGCGATGATGCGAGGGTTCTCTCCTCCGCCTTGACTGTGGCCTTCACACCTTGCCGCTCGATCGGACTGGTACAGCGACCAAAAGCAACGATGGCAATTAAGTTCCCGATTGTATTGGGAATAAACCGACTCCAGCCATGGCCGTATTCCCTTGCCCCCACTGCCCAGCAGCTGCCGCTGGATCCATCTGTCGGGGAATAGGGAATCAGCATGGCACAAGCTCCTGGCAAGTGAAGCATCCTCCACTCTCATGTTTGACTCAGTTAGCCGCAATTATTGGCTCACATAACCGTCGCCTTCGCTTTGCTCGCAGCTCATGATGATGCCAGGGTTATCATCTCCGAGCTTCGACACCGTGGCTTTAGCCTTCATGCATTGCTGCTCCGCCTCCGGCCCTCGTTGCGCAGCGGCTGCAGCTGGATCCAACTGTACGGCGACCAACCAAGCATAAATTTCATACGATGCCGCAACCACCGTTCCAGAATGGTGGTCTTCGTTGGCCGTCGAGCCAGCCAGTGGAGGGACACGCGTCATGTGAAGCATCCCCCACACGTTCATGTCTGAGCTGCGATTGTTTGGCACTTGAGCGAGATGCACGGCTGAGAGACGCCTAGAATTACGGGGAATGAGAACATATTCCAGTCACTTAAGAACAAAAAGTGACCATGGCTTGGCTCTACCACCCCATGCTCTCCGTTTTCGCCTCACTGCTCTGGAGCACTAGAACCACGAGCATCGTTGAAAGCAGTCGTGTTTCTGTTTTGTTCAGTCGGCCAGTCCAAAACTCTTGGACAGACCTTGCATTATGGACAATCAAGAAAATATTGAGGTCACTTAAGAATGAAAATTGACCGTGACTCGGCACATTTCACTGCCGCCTTCCGTTTTCGCCTCGCTGCTTTTGAAGCATGAGTTGTCCCAGACGCTGCTGTTTCGTGTCGTGTTCACGAGTGCAGGGTCACACGACAAGGTCAAATGACCGGACAGACGGACAGACGGACAGACGGACACACAGTTAGCCCCTCAGGGTGGGATAGAGATCTTGACCAAAGATCTTGCTGGGATCACGCCGGCTATATGTTGATGGATGCATTCATGACCTTGCGTCACTGTCTGTATGTTGGCTTCATTGTGCATTGTTTGGACATTAATGCAATCGTATTTGAATCACATTTGTGATCCATGTCAAACCCTTCTTGAGATGTAAAGAGGTCAACAGTCTAGATTACTTGGTGATCATGTTGAGGGCCTGGAAGCGATCATGACAATGGTCCGATCAAGACAATGACGAAGGTTGTTTGTGGAAAGCACGCTTTGGCCGTCCAAGACAATGGCAAGCCAACGGGTTTGCCTTGGACGCGAGCTTGACTGGACCATTTCTTGGTTCTTGTCTCGACGCATCCAGAGAATCGCTTTTTAACCATGAAAAGGAAGTAAATGGATTGCCCGAAGATCCTCATTGGACCATCTGTGAGGCCTTGCTTCAGACATACAGTCAGCCTTCAGTGGGCCATCGATACAGCATTTACTGAAACTCAACCAATCTTGGTTGCGCTGTTCCCAGTATCTTGCGAAGGGCATCGCCGTGGTGGCTGAAAGAGCTAATGCAAGGTCAATTCAAGGTAGGATCTAAGCGCAATATGAAGTTATGACGTAGGCCAACTTAAGGTGCTCTTTAGGCTGAATCAATGTCGAACTGGAACCTATCAGGCAATCTTTCCCAGGGACCGCAAAATGCCGGTTTCCAGGTCCGGTGTGCATCGAGACAAGAACAAAAACACCAGGGTTAAACAAACGCCCAGAAAAAACAATGCAAAGCATGCAAGTGAAAACAAGACGGAGGAACATCAGTAAGGGACATGAGAACAAGAATCAAGTGTAAAATTGTCACCACAATACCACGATGCGCCAGGTATCTTGGCACAATCAAACACTTCCGTCATGAAGGCATCCAGGCTTGACACAACCACTCCTCAGTGCTCAGTATCGGCGGCCAACGGCAACAAGACAGTTAAGGCCTCGCTTGCAGTCGGGCAAGGCTCAAGCGTCAAAAACAGGCCCAGCTTGAACACGACAGTCGCAAGCATTCCAAGCGGCCTTGGTTCTTGGTTCTAGGAGACTTGGCCGCGGAGACAAGCGTGATCTAACCAGGGTGATTGGCTTACGATCAGGAAATGATGAGCCAAAGGAGAAGATAAGCTAGGAGGGCCAAAAGCCGGCGGTGAGACCAGGTGGTACGAACCTCGATGAGGAATGAATCAAGCATGGTGGATGGGATTGAGGACGGATGAGAGAGACAAGACCATGAGATCTATGAAGCCATTGAAAGAAGAGGTCTAGTGAGTGACGACGCTTTTGCCTTGAGCACCGGGTGAGCGATACCATACCAGGGACACCGACAAGTTTCTGGCCGTCAAAGAATGTCTGCTGAGGTTGGATGCGAAGTGAGACTTTGAAAAGCGACGTCATTAAGTTATTAGTCAAAATCCGCGAGCGTACATGCAAGTCGGGTTTGGGCGTTACAGAAGGTAGATGTCGGGTATTGCATGGTTGAGCAGCCAAGATTCGTTAGCCGAGTTTATCAAGGGAATCCAATTCAGAATCCAATACAATGCGAGAATGTGCAGAGAAAGCGGACGGCCGCGTGAATCATGTCTTGGAAAGAACGTGGGATGAGTCGTTGACTGTGAAGCATACTTTTCGTGGAATGTTGGACTGCGTGGGCGTCAGTGCGAGGGCGAGCGATTTTATGGGTCATGACGTTGGGGGAGGTGGGCAATGTGGAATGGTGGAGGGGGCGATTGAGAGGGCACGGCGTCACTTGAATGCTTATTGTTGGATCTGTCGTCTCGCCGTGTCAGTGGACTTGGGTGTCGTACGAGATGGTGGGCGGGTGGCGGCATGCATTAGGTTGGTGCAGGAAAGGTAAAGGGAAGTTGAGAAGCTGTGTCTTAATTAAAACATGACTATGTAGAAGTGGAGGCGATGCAGCGGGGGAGGTGAGCGGTATTTGAATGGGCGGCCCACCGCCCCAATCCCTCGCGCGTGTTGACTCGATCGGGTCAGACCGGCATGAAAGTGAGTCCTTTCAACGCGTTTCTGAGACAGATCCAAGTCTGCAAATGATGACGAGCGGATGCATTTCGATATCGATTCAACAAGAAACTGCACGACTGTATGCATGATGGAGAGCAGGTGTGGGTGTGGTGCGAGTACTGAATACAAATGAAAATATCAACAAAGGGTGGTCGGAAACAAAAAGGAGAATCGGGGAAAGCACACCGCCGAAAACCACCAAGAGAATGTCTGAATCACAACAAAGACAAGAACAGAAGGAAATACGTGGCCAAAAAGAGGCCACAGAACACACACTTGGCTGCTACACACCACCAACATGTCGGCCGAGCAGCACGGCCACCAATCAGCCATGTACAATTCATTCAAGGTGCCGCGCCAACCCCTGCGTCTTCGTCCATCTCATCCTCACGGCCACGGCCACGGCCTGCACCGGACCGCCACGGCCACCAGCACGTCGTGCACCGACGTCACGGCCCCCCGCGCCGCCAAAGCCAAACATTACCTCCATCAATCGATCTTGGACATCATCGCGTGGAACCGCACGTTGCTGCGTCCATCGCCTTGACCATGGCCACGGTGCTCCTGCTCGTCCTCCTCGTGGTCATTTCCTTGCGTTTCTTGACGGGGATGGTCTGGGAACGGCCACGGGAGCTCGCGGTCAAAGTGTACAAACGAAAACTGGAATTCTTGAATTGCGGCATCAAACGACGGGTCAACGACCCATTCTTGGGCCTCGCGGCGTGTCCCACGGCACTTCTTAATGTACGAATCCTTGTCTTGAATCAGTTCGTCGAATCGAAAAAAATGCCTCAAGGGCCCTGCAATTTACAGATAACCATGTGGTCAATGTACACTCGTAGCAAACACAATACTCACAAGCAACGAAAACAAGCGTACGGATGACATTTGGGTCGTCACTAAGTGAAAAGCGGGCGATGACCGATATCAAGTCCCACCCTTGCTGCAATTTCTTGCCCTCGACTGGTTCCGGTAGTTCCTTGAGGTTGACCCGGTATCGATGCGAGTACAGCGTCCGCTATAGAAGTGACACAAAAAAGTGAGTCCATCGCCTCTACATCACATATACATAATGGCGCGTAGATTACGGACCAAAGCGGCCACACGAGCAATGAACGCGTTTGGCGGCTGTTGGGATCCACCCGAAATGATTGATGGCGGATTGGAGCGAAACGTTTTCCGGAATCTGTATGTGTGGCAAAGAACCAAGAGACCGGGTAGGAGACCATCAGAGCGAAAAAAGGGATACTCGAGTGCAAGCGAACCTTGGCGGGAAAGTTGGTCTTGAAGTTACCTGACGTAAACTTGGTCGTAATCATGACAATCAACGCATCCATGGCTTGTCATTCTGGGCATCTTCATCGAACACGACGTCGCGAGTTTGCACGAGCCAATCCTTTGCGTCGAGAAACGATTGCAGTGAAAATTCGGTCCGTGACGGACTCATGATCTCCTTTTCAAGCTCCCGGTCGAGCTTTTTCTATTGCATCACAAGATCGTGAGAGCGGCTTAGTGAATCTGGTGTGTCGCAGTTCTGGCATGGGGAGCGTACCCAGGCACCGGCCGGCGGGCGTAGTCCTTCTTTGGAACTATCACCTTGCTTTTCATCATCACTGCAATGCTCGAGAGCATGTTGCGGTTTTCAAGACCGACCTTGAATAGAGCGAGACGCTGGCCCGCCGGAGACAGCTGTACAGGCACGATGAAAGCAAAGGACAAGATCAGTGAAAGAGGGAGGGTTTTCAAAGGCAAAACACAACGTACGTCAGCAAATGCGTCCATTTCTTGAAACATTTCTTCGGACAGCCCGTCGTCTAAAAGGATCTGGTTTACCTCCCGCACGGACTTCGCGTCCTTCCCAGCGACCATGTTGGCCACAAAGCGCACAAGATCGGCAAGCGCCGGTACCGGAGGTGGAGGCGGAGGCGAAGGCGAGCGGCGGTTCATATCATGGTCTGAGTCGGGCATTCTGAATGATCTGACACACGGCATTCAATCATGCAGTGATGAACAACAATTCCGAACAACAAGGTCGTGTCGTGGCGGCTGCGAGGAAAGCGACGTCGTGGCACCATACCTTTGGAACTTCGTGATGGCAAAAAAGTGCTTAGATTGCGGGATTGTCAGAGTTATTGTTGAATTCCATTGCCGATGGAGGGGTGCCGAGTGTTGAGACAACTCGTGGGCGGCGTTCAGTTTTATTGCCTTACTCGTTTGCCATCGACTCACTGGCCATAGATATATGTGTGCCATGGTGGCCTGACTGACATCGATAGATGTGGAAGACACAATCGAGTCAGATGTTGGTGCGGTAGGACACGGTAGGATACGGTGGGATGTGGGCAAAGGCCAAGCATGTATAGCCGTAGAGTAGAGTAAGATTTCACATTGACAATACACCAATGACTCAGGGTAGTGTCACCCCTGACCGTGCCGAGAGCAAGCAACCTACTCTGGAGGTGAGTGTCTACCTGGAACCATGTATGCACCCGGGCAGTTGAGTCGCCATGCTTTACTCATGCATGCATGCGGCAAGACAATACCATTTAGGCCGAGACATACCTATGATTCACCGTTGACTCAAAGCGAAGGCTCGTTTTCCGGCCTGAGGGGGTCGAAGGACAACCCACGAACGGATCTCGCGCCTCGCGGTTCCAGACCGTCACCCACCCTTTCAGAAGTGAAGGAAGTGACAACACAAGGACAAGGACGATATGGACCAACTTGAGACCAGCAATTGACCAGAAGTGATCATACAGTTGATTGCTATTCATTCGCCAAAGCCCGAAAATCACAACACAACTCAATCAGACTGAAGATATGGATGATACACGAAAACACATGCAACGTAAATGCGAGAATAAATGAGATGTTACTCGGACTGGGCTTCAGCCTCTTCTGCAGCGAGAGCCAAAGCTTCAGACAAGGCAGCCGGAAGGAGGGGTGGAAACGGCTCTGTGAATCGATAATGGTTGATGGCAAAGTTGAGATCATCATCGCAACGCCACTCACCAGCCTTGACCTCGACCGGCAATGTGGCAAAGGTGGCCTTGGTCGTACTTGGCGCAATGCCGCACTTGGTGGTGCAGCGGTGGAACACAGCAAATGATTGCACAACTCCAAGCTGGGAATAACATCGACCTTGGACAGATCGAGCCAGAGCTTAATGCCGCCAAACTCGTCGCGCTGGAATTGCTTCTCGAGCTGGGATGCCGTCAGCTTGTCCATGTTGAGGTAGTTGTCAATGGCACGGCCACCGTGAGCTTCGGCATAACGACATGAGTACCGAGCAAGTACAGCAAAGCACCGCGTTTCCAAGCGGCCAGAATTGCTGCGTTTTCCAACGAGTTGTACGATACGCAATACACGCCCTCGACGAACAGACCTGATCTTGCCGTCTTGTATGATAAATCCCGACCAGCCAACATGTACTGGCTCCGAGTTTTGATCGTAGAAGGACTTGTAGGTTTGCACGTAATGGTCCCGAAGGGCGAGTCCCGGGGCGCATGGGACGAAAACATGTCCCGATTCTTGCATTGCCCGTTGAACGTCGTCCGCGGAAAGCCCACATGGCCATTTGTAATGCGCAGCTGGTGTGACTTTTGGTCGATGAGCCCGATCTTGTTGCTCGGCGAAAAAGACGTGGCCAGGGCGATGCGGGTCGCTTTGGTTGCCTTGAGATGTTGAGAAAAGAAGCTGGGCGCGGCTGCGGTCTTGGCAGCAGATCCAGCAGGAATCGGCGGCGGCGAGTCTGGCTCAACATACTCGCTCACAACAGACACATCCTGCAGCAACGACCTCACGAGCTCACCGCCTTGGCAAATGCGACCGCCAGGCCCGATCCACAATCCGCCCTCCTTGATATACTCGATTCCGGCTTGGGTGGGCAAAGTCGCTGGCAACAGATTTGCTTGTGTTGCGATGGTTCGAAGTGAGAATCGATTGGCGAATCAAGCGGTTTAACCGCTCCATGGTTTCAGTTGCATAAAGGTTGAGATTTCCATAACGCTCTGGTACTTCCTCTGCGTGTACCATGTAATGGGGCTTGATTTTACCGTTCATGTAGAGCTTGAGTGCCGGCTCTTGCTTGTACACGTGAAAGAACGCATTGCCCCACCGCTTGATATCTGCCCGGTATTCCTTGAGAGACAAGGGCTGACTTGTCCGTGCGTACAAGAGGCGCGAAAAGCCAGCAATAGTACAGGCGAGCAAAACGGCGTAGCGTGGTTTGTAGCCCAGCGATCGAGCAAACCCAGGTGACATTTGAATGAAAATCTTGAGATCTCGTCCAACAAATGAACCCCAGTGCTCAACCAACCGTGTACCTGGTAGTCGCTCCTCGAAAGAAGACCAATCGCACGAATCGACGCACTTGGCAGCAATGAGAGTTGGTCGAGAAAGGGGTTTGGGACCAATTAGATGCTCTGCGACAAACTTTGCCAGTCCAAGGGGACCAAGATGAAGCGCGTCAAGTGGCGAATCCTTGTGTGGATCATTGTTGGCGACAGACATGAACGGATTGATTTGGTCTGGATGGACCTGGACACCTTGCGATTTGAGCGGTTGATCTTTTTTGCTTGGTGGGTGTTGCATGAGATGGTCTTGATGCGACAACGTGTCCTCTTTTGTTCGAGCTTTGCCCGACTGGCTCAAGTCCATGGTGTTTTGGTCGAACATACAAAACGGGCAGTTGAATCGAGCGCGCACGCCCATGTGAGAGCAATATAGACACACCTTCGGGGAGTCGCCTGTGAAGCACCCAATTCCGCCAGTGATCATGACCCGCTGCGCACCACCCGACTCGGTGGGAACGACCCATGGTATACCCTTTTCCAAGTTGTCTGCAATGTCCTTGAATGCTGCGGCGGCAATATCGTAGCATGAGGCCGACCTTTCGTTGACGGCGGCCACGAACCCAATGTTTTTCGGCGTTCGGTTGAGACTGGATGGGACATTGAGGAGTTGAAAAGCTGCCGTCTCGTGGCTGTCGTGGCGATTGCTGGTTGTTCCTTTGGCCTCGTCAAACCAAAAGGCAATGAAGGCCGTCAGAATCGGCAACCCACACTGCTGCAAATGATGTGGAGCGTGATAATCGTCGTGTTCCATTTGAGTGAACCGAGAATGAGTGCCCTTGAGAATATCAACGTGGCCCAGTACGACAACTCCGTGAGGACGTGGTTCCATGACCAGGTCGGTAGCCTTGATCTTGTAAAGCTCGCCAGTATCCCAGTACGTTGGCTCGGCTCCCGGTGTGTCCAAGTCAATGAGGTCGGGATTGGCTGGCACCAAGTCGGCAGACTTTGCAATGCGACTCAACTCGATCATGATGGAGCCGTCCCCTTTTGCTTGGTAGATTTGCCGGATTCGACCATACCGTGTCATGAGACACGACTCGGAAGCAAAGTGATACTCGACAATGTTTCCGACAAAGAAATTGACGCCAGCAGAGTTTCGAAACGTGGTGGTTTTGAAGCCTTTGAACAGCTCGCGAGCGCGTTGCGTGTCGCAGAATGAGTCAATGATGTTGATTGAGTCGGTCGGGAAGCAAATAAGCTGTTTGTAAATGTCGGGTCGGCACACAAGCAACTTGATCATGTCCGAGGGCAAAATGATGGAAAACTCGTCACCTTCACCAACAGACACGGTTGCAATACGTGGCGCAGGAAAGCCAACTGGAAGGGTGAGGGCGCGTCTTGCCGTTGGCAGGTCATCTTCAGGGTGCAAAGCCTTGACCATGTCGAGAGCAAATTGAACTTTGGACCGGGTTTGGTCGTGCAGATTTCGAGCAAGCTGCGTAAATATAATGGCGTTGACATTGGATTCCCAGGGAAAGACTGGTCCCATAGGTGGCCATTCGAGGCTTGGCTGAGCGAACGTGAAGTGAATGGCATCGGCTGCTGTAGCGGCTTGTTGCTCCGCCAGCGCTTGACGCATTTCGTCAATCTGGGCCTGTGGATCATCCGCCCCGGACGGCGGCAGCGTTGCTCGTTCACTCTCTTCCAAGTCCACATCCATCCGATCATCCACATTGTTGTCATCGTTGTTCGCGCGACTCGTGCTTGGAGCGGTCAGTTCGCGTGCGCCAGTTTGCGCGAGCGTGACTGCAGGGTGGAAATGACCAATGTTGGGCAAGTTGAGAACAGAGTTACCAATTTGGAGGCGGGCAAGGGCGCGGGAAATGCTCGGTTCTCCAGAGTAGCGCTGCGCCAGGGAAATCAGTTCCGATTCGTCGTCGTCGTTGTCGCCGTCATTGTCGTTGTCGTTGTTGTCGTTGTTGTCGTCGTTCATTTCTGAGTTGCTTGGTTGGTATTGATCATGTATATCGCGCTTGGGTGCATGCTTGTCGGAATGCTGCTCAGATGAGCTGGCAGCTGAAGGACGAGGATTGACGTTTGCAGAGAATGACAGAGTAGGCGAGGCTGTTGCTGCTGTGGTGCTGTCAGTGTTGCCGGATCTTTGCTGAAGCGTTGGTTGCGGTGGTGATGGCTGTCGCGATGGGGATGCAGGTGGGGGTGGAGATGGCGATGGAAGTGGTGGTGTCCTGTATGTTGTGTAAAGGTGTGGGCGAAAGCCAGTCAGTTGTGCGTACACTTACACTTTCCTTACCCCGAAACATGAACGGGAAGCCATACGTGGGACGACCAGTACGGTACACCTTGATGGGTTGGTACCAGAGATCCCAATCAAAGTGATCGTTGACAATCGCTGACCGCTCCTGTAATCAACAACCCGTGTGGTTGAATGGCCGTTCGATTGATCCGGTGGGCGCTGTCAAACTAGGATGCGCTGGGTACCATATCATTTGCTTCTTCAAAGAAATCCTCAGCTGATGCCAAAGGAAAGGACTCGCCATATGTGGAGCCATTGCTTCGTCGGGTGTGGATCCATTGCCTGTAGGCGTTCTGGTGGCCTTGTGATGGCGCGTGGCTGGAGAGAAAGCTGCTCTTGCTCTTGAGGCCCTGGTATTCACCCTTTGTGGGGCACAGGAGGCAGTATCCCCGATCCGATTTCCGCTTCCTTGGCATGGCAGGTGATGTGCGTTGGTGAAGCGCGGGCTGAGCGTGTCATGAGCGGTCAGCCGCCGGGACGAGAAGGAGGCGTCGAGTTTGCTACGGCACTATAGGACGTCGAAGGCGAGGACTTTGCGTCGACTAGCGTTGATATTGAACGGACTGCAAGCATCAGTTTCGTTCACGCTTGCTTGAGTGTTTGCTTTGCATCCATTGATATGGCAGCAAAACGGGTTGGGCAGCGGCAGGATCGGCGGACCCGGATCCCTAACACATGTGATTACACTCCACAGCTGTTGTTTTCACATGTGTTTTCACAATGTTTTCATGTAACAGATGAGATGATGATCTTGTCTGGCTGCCGTTGCCTTCGAGGCTCGAGCCCATTCTTCCGCTGCCCAAGAAAAATCATGCCAACCGGCCGCTCCACCCTTTGAGTCGGCCGAATCATTGCCGGCCCGCTCTGCTCCCCGTCGCCTTCCCAAGTTCATGTCAAGCTCCACCGTCACTCTCCAATACGCTCCCAATTCGGCCAGGGCATGACGGGCTCTTTGCCGCCACGTTGCCCGTGGGCGATTTCGTTGCTGCCACCAATGGTGACGAGTTGCCGTGCTTGGCTGATGGTTGCGATGGGCACTTTGCTCCCGCCAATCTCGCGCATCCACTACCATCTCTTTTGGAGCGCTCCAACACGCCGCCGCCGCTCGTAGGCGTTTGCTCGCCCATGTCTATCTTCCACCTTAAATGCCGAGGTTCCGGAGCGAGACGCCGCCATAGCCGCCGCCGAGGCCGAGTATCACACGCCCAAACCGACGCCTTCCGACAACAACACGCACGAGCTGCATATGTGGCGAGACGGCAACGCTGTCGATGCGCAAGGAAAATACGCCTCAACTCTCCGTTCGGTTCCACCTGGACGACTTATCGCCGCCGCCCGACCGAGCGCGACGGGTCTGCTCAACTGCATTCTTCTTACTTTACGACGGCCGCTTCTCGCGTCCGTGGCAGACGCCGCCATACTCGCTCGCGTCGACAAGGCCTTTCGCCAGCTCAACCAGAAGACCGACCGCCCATTCAGTGGTACCGAGAACCATTGGTTCATTGACGACACCTATGGGAACGGATTGTTTGCGAGACAAGCATCGGCAAGTACCTCGACGAGTTGATTTCCATCATCCTCAAGCAGTCCGAGGAAGGATACGTTACCACTTATCATCACTCCTGACAACTCTGTCCGCCATGCTTGCAACAACCGCATCATCCGCCAGATTGCGCGAGCCGACCCGGAGATGCCCATTGACCTCGTCTCGGCCTCCCTCAAGCCTGCCAGCGTTCCCGCCTCACCGCCACCGAGTACACGAACTGCAGGGCATTCACGACAAGAACACCGGCGGCGTCCCAGCCTTTTGCCCCTGTTTGATGGTATTCGGGTCAAGGTGACCACCAACGCCTGCGTCAACCTCTTGGTCATCAACGGCGGCGGTAATGGCGTCTTTTTCGACCGACAGCCATGCAACTGAACCGAGGCCTGCAATACATGGATGCGCATGCATTGCAACTTCCACCGGGAAAAGCCAGGAAGCAGCAACGCGGCCCACAGGGGGTATCTGCTTCACGTCAGTGCCATGCAGACTTCAAGGGCATACTTTGGATTCCATCTGCACTTTGGATCCTACTCAAGCTTCGGGCACAGTGGTTTCTCTGCATGTTATGTGTGTTTGTCTTGTCTTGGTGCTTGTGTTTTGCTGCTGTCCTGCTAGAACATACCCATTCACTGCCGCATGTATACCATTACTCTTTTTGATCCTGGGTAAGGTCGGAATAATGCCAATTATTCACAATTGCCAGATCGCCTCCATGTCGATCATAAGGCAGTCAGCGTTGTCCAATCAAGACCATGCCCACGGCTTGGATGAATCACGCTAAAGGGATCCAATCAAGACCATTCCGGCTTGAGCACGTTGTGATGGAAAATGGACCACATGATTGGGCCTTGAGTTGACCACCCATAAGATCATGCAGGTGCCTTGGGCCCCATCTTCGTTGAATCAAATGTGTGGTTTACTCAGGGCCTTGCAAACCAATGGCCGAAGCCAATGACCGTTACATTTACATGATCACGCACCATGACCTTGTCTTGACTGGCGATGTGGCGATATTTGGATCACTTTCAGGGTTGTTTCGAGTCAATTCTGAATATTGTCCGTCCAAGACCCCTGAGGGGCTAACTGTGTAACCATTTTCTTGGTTGACATGGACATGTCGGTGGGTCACACTCTCAGATCGCACAGAGTTGGCTCTTGAATTTTGAATTGCTCGCCTTTGCCTTTGAGTGTGACTCCCCATGTTATATCTTCCATATGCATCTCAACGAAAACCCATTGACCACACCGGCACGACAACTCGCCGGCCAACGCATCCCGCAGATTTTGCGAGATAACACAGGCTGCAGCATTACGAATGGCAGCTTGCAGGGGTCGAAATCAGCGAGGATGTCGGCAGCTGAGGTCGGTTCGGGCCAAGCCATCAGCGGCTCGTGCTCGTCCTTGAAAGTGACAGCCTCTTCAATAAATGGCAGGTGACAACTTTTATTATGATATGTACAAGTCAGAACACGATACAGAAACTACATTCATCTTGCCCAACAGAATCACCTCAATCAAGCACCCCACCCCACCTGGACACATCCCGATTCTTCCTCCCCGCATTCTTGCGCGCCGCCTTTTCCTTGTCCTTCATCTTTGCGTTCTCGCTCACATACGCGTCCGCCTCGGGCCGCAAATGCTCGGGCAGATCAAAGCCCAAGATGCGCTCGACACTTGTCTCAATGTCGGTGATTTCAATGGCGTGCCCGGCCAGCTGCACTGACCAGGATCCAGGCGACAGGTCAATGTTGGTCCAGGTGGACGTGGGCGGGTCGGACGACGGGGTCAAAATGTCGGCGCTCGCAACAACCGTCCATCCGTCCTCAATGTGCCAATCTTTGATTTCAATGTCTTGGCAGTCAAAGGCGATGAGCGGCAGGTCAGCGTCTTCGTATTCCTTGACTGGGTCTTGCACAACCGCTGAGGAGAGAACAAAATTAGGTAATCGTGTGAGAAACGCGGGATAGAGAAGGACGGCACAGGAAAAGATCAATAGTACTGATTGATCCGCCCTTGCCACATCCACGGCAACGCATGGCAAACGTGGGCGGCATGCCGCGCTTTCGGGCCATGCGCTTGTTTGGAACGTAGACAGGGGAGTCGTGGACGTGTCGGCAAAGTGGGCATTCAATGGTGACTTTCCAGTGCGAGATGGACGCAGGGTACAGGTGGTCGATGTTGTCGAAATTGGCGGCGAGGTGCAAGGCGTAGACGACCATGATATCGGGATGCTTTTGCTTCTTTTTGGTGATGATTATGAGTGGGGAGGTCGAGTGTGCATTGCAGGCTGCTTTGTCGAGGGAGCGACTGCTGGATGGACAATTGGCATGATGGGTGCACAAAAGAGGAAATAGATGGCGAGGTATGCGTGTCTGTATTTGTACTGTGTATTTGTTGATGTTTACTGTTGGCTCATTTGCTGTAGACAAGTCGTGATCAGTTGAGTCAAGAGCGAGGTGAGACACAGGGTCGGAACTGACTCAACCACATATCAACAACATTCGAACAACGGGCGGAACACTAACCCATTGAGACATGCGCATTTCGCTCGACCAAGCGCGGACGAGTGGCGACAAAAGCATTGACGACATGTCCATGGACTGCATGGTACCATTCCACTCACTGATGCTCTCTCGGCTCAAAGGCATTTGACTCGACAAGCGTCACCCGCTGGTGCCGGACGGGCCGACTTTGCTGCCGCAGGCCCGCCTCATCATGAGAACGACATTCGTGCATGAGTCTCAATTTGTACACATTCCAAGAGGCACCTGAGGTAACCGTGAACCGTGGTAAGGGGGCCGGAGGTCGCGGAAGACTTGCCTCTTGCGTTTCAGAGGTGAAGCAATCATTTCTCACCACAACAAACAGTGGCCCCAGGTAAATACTTGGTGGATAATCAGTTAGTTCATGAAATGTATTCATCGATTTAAGCGAAACCAATTTAACCCTTGAGCTCGATGTCACAACTTCTGTGCACTTGAGCCAAACCAAGAAGGATTGATGATTAATGGCCAAAAGGCACGACGACGGGCTCGTCTATGTACTCGTGTACAAGCGTCCGCGTGCAAAATGTGTGCGCGCTGTGCGCTGTGTAGTAGGGCCTGTGGGGGGAGACTGCGATCGATTCTTTAGTCATGGCGACAAACAGCTACAATTCAGCCGGTATTCGAACACATGAGCGAAAGACTTTCGCATGCAGCACCGTCTTGGACATATCAATACATATTGTCTCCGATTTGCTATCCGCATTGCGTCCAATACCACTCCTGTCCTTTAGCGTCGTGCTCTGCTCGATCGGTTGGTTAGTCACCCCGCACCCCGCCGCCGCCCGCTCTCGCCTTCGCCTCGCTGCCTGTTTCTGATCACGGCCCAACCCGTCCACTATCGAGGGTCTCTCCCACGTATTAATACATCTATTGCACCTACCGAGGTAGCGTCTACCGACCCCCCGAGTCAACGGCCCAGCCGCCTCTAGAACTTCCGTCTCTTCAGACGCCGACCCCGGCTTTGTCGAGAGGGCCAGCTAATCGTCGAGTCGCGACCGCCGCCCCTCTTGCCTTGCCCGAATTTCCGTTAATTGGACCGAGGTCCACTTTTCCCCCGACGCCGACAGGAGTTAACGTCTCCGCGCTACGTACACATCATCGTCAGCCTGCGTGTGAAAAGATGCGCACATCAACAATATCGACTCCAACACTGACACCGCCGCCCTCGCAGGCCGCTGGTCTGGCTTCTCATCACGGTCTGGCGGTGGGTCCAGACTCCAGGTTTGGGTCCGATTCCAATACAATTATTAGACGGCCAAGGTCGCGGTCGCGGTCGCGGTCGCGGTCCCGGTCCCGGTCTCGATCCGCTTCCAATAACTTGACCCGCGCGGCCTTCCAAGACGCTGTACATGTCGTGGACCGGCATCCTTCTGCTTCATCCTCTCCGCTTGCGCATCCACCCCGAAACCCGAACCACCTGTTGCCATATCAGTCACCGCCGTCCGCGTCTAGTGGCTTTTCGCACTTGATCCTCGCCTCGCCCGTCGACTCTGCCTTCTCGGACCACTCCGCGTCGTATCCACAGGCTCCCACTTCGGCCGTACCACTTGCTACTTGCGTTGAGAACGGCAACGGGCCAACACAGTCACCCGACAGCGAGCATCAAGAGTTCTTCCCTGCAAGGTCCACCAACGGGTCCAGTTCCGACGAGTTGCCAATCACGGCCACGACACCGGTAACGTTGCCGCTCGACTACGCCGACGCAGGCACGTCGACGGGTAGCAGCAGCGCGGAGGATTCCGAGCAATCTCCTTCGAGTGGCGGTGGCGAGGATCGACAAGTCACTCGGCTGGATCGCCTGTCACTGTCGCTGTCGCTGTCCTTGTCGCTCGCATCGCCCGTCAGCTCGCGCCAGGTTCACGCTCAAGAGGAAGGCGTTCCGCCCGTCGGTCACGGCGGCCAAGAATCACCGCTTCCTTCCCCAGGCGCCCCGCTTGCCGACTTTGTCTGGACCGCCGACCCGGCAGTACTGCCTCCGCCAGCAAAGACCCCACCGCCACGGCCAAAGCGTTTGCCGGGCGACTCGCTGTTTGATCTCGCGTCACCCGCAGCCATGCCCGAGTCTCGGCCGTCCTCGTCGAGTGCTCAAACTGTTACGCCGCCGTCGCCTCGGAACGAGGCAGCGTTCATTTCGTCCGCTGCAACCGAGCGGTCAGGCTCATTCGTCATTGACGACTCTGCATCCATGCGTACCATTCGGCCAACTGACATTCGCCACAGTTCTGCCTCATCTTCACTTTCTATCGCACCAACCCCACGCTTTTCCTCATCGGCCATTGGTGCCGCTTGGTCCTCACCGCACTCGCGCCAGCTGCTCGTATCGCCTCCAACGACAGCTACCCCACCCTCACCGTTTGCCACGCCTCCACCTCCTCCCCAAACCTCTCGGTCCCGGCCGCTCTCGACTTGTTCCTGCGGCAGCCACTCGACCGACGCGGCTGTACCCGCCGACAGACCACAAAGCGCGCCTTCATCCCCTCGTTTGGGCGCGTTCCCCACCTCGTCAACCCCTTCGCTCATGTCACTTGCACGTGCACCCTCGCCGGCGCTGATCGCCATTGCCCGCACACAGCTCGGCAGGCGGCCATCTGCTACCTCCACGTCTGGATCCACTTCGCGATCCGTCTCGCCAGCTGCTACTGCAGCAGCCGTCGCCTCACTAGGAGGAGGACAGCGGCCCTTGGCTCAGCGACCGTTGCCGCGAGTGCCGAGCACTGACGCGTTCCAACCGGACGTGGACGCCTTTCGGGACACCCACCATCACCATCCCTCTGACCACCAAGTCCTTCGACGCACACCCTCGGCACCATACCATGCGCGCCGAACCTCGGGCGCATCCTCATCGTCATCCTCGCCCAACACACACGCCCAAACGCACGCGCATGGCATGTGGAACGACGATTCTTCCCTGCGCAACACACCTCCGGCTCCAGACTCGCCAACGCTTGGCTCGGCATCGTTTTCGCACATGCCACCGGGCAGCCAGCTTCGCCAACTGCCACCTTCGCTGTTCACTGGCAGCGGCAGCAGCATTCGCGGGCCTTATGCGACGCTTGAAGTGGCATCCTCGGCCATGTCGGATCTGGGCGCGTACGCAAGCGTGTCGGCAACCACAAGTCCACGGCGGTCGCGCGCATTCGCAGGCGGCGCGGGACGGCATGCCTATCCTCGGTCCGGGGCATTGGGCGGGGGCGGGAGTGAAATCGGGCTGACGCCGCCGTCGTCATCTGCGTCCAACGCGTCTTCGTCGTGTGCAGGGGAGGCCGCGCCACCGCCCTCGGAAATGGACAATGGCGATGCCGACGAGCGTGCAGAGTGGGTGCGCAAGGCCAAAGTACACGCGGCGGCTCTGGATGAGCTGTTGAGTACCGAGGCAGATTATGTGGTTGACTTGCAATTGCTGGATGAGGTGCTTTGTTGCCAGCTTTTTTTTTCTACTGTTTTTTTTCGAACGATGTTCTCACTTGCCGGACGAAATTGGTTGTAGCTCTACTCGACTCCTCTCGAACAACGCGCCGATGCGCCCGCCGACCTGGTTGTTCTCTTGCACGACGCGCGCCGCGTGAGCGAGTTTTCTGTCAAATTGCTCGGCAACCTGTATCGGGCAGCCACCGGGGCCGTTGCGGGATCGGCGGCTGCCAATGGGTTTGGACATTTCGGCGCACGGTATCGCGATTCGGCGTACATGTCGATTCGTGAGCGCAGCGGACAGGACGATGTGTTGGACAGTGGCCAATCAAGTACGGGTGGCGGTGTGGCGGTCGCAGACGAGTTTATCCGCCTGGTTCGTTCAGTGCGCCTTCTCGAACCTCTATGCCCACATTTTAATCATGGTGTAATCCGCACTTGTCACAATTTTTTTTTTTTAGATTCCCGAACTGCAATCCGTCTACACAACCTACTGCGCACGCTCGGATCGTGGCCTGCTCGCCGCGCGTGCATTCGAATCGTTGGGTGACGCATTCATGGACCAAGCACGCACCTACCTCGTGTCGCGGTCGTCTGCGAAAAGCTGGAACCTCGAGTGCTTACTCATCAAACCTGTTCAGCGCGTCCTCAAGTACTCGTTGTTTCTCAACCAGCTAGCGGCCACATGCGCACCGCCCGCCAGGGACAGGTATTTGGTTGCGCTCAGGGCCATGGACCAGGTCGCAAGCGCCATCAATGCCGCGTGTGCACGGACGGCGGCCGTGCTGGGTGGCGCTGGCGGCGGCGGCGGCGGCGGCGTCGGGAGTGGGTCGGTTGGGTATGCGAGTGGAGGAGGAGCAAGTGTTGGTGGCAAAAAGGAGCGCAAGCTGGGCGAGGGCAAGCGCGGCAAGCGGAAAAGTGTCAGGGAGGTGGCGTGGCCCGCGGCCGAGAAACCGCATCATACATTGGGTCGCGTCGGATCGGGCGCTGGGTTTGCAAGTGTGCCCGAGGAATTGGGCGCAGAGTTGGATGACCGGCGGCCAGAGTCGCCGCGGTCCTTGTCGGTACGTGCTTGCCATCGTTTGAGAGATTTGTGGATGGGCAATTGACACTTGTTCCTGTTTGTGCATTTGTAGATGAGGCTCAAGATGTTGACCAAGAAGGCAAGTCGAGCCTTGATCAATGTGGCCTTTTGATTTCCCCCTTGATTTTTCGTTTTTGTTTTTCACCTCTTCGGGCCGTGTGTTTCCGATCTTGTTTTTGGCTATTCCCGACCGTTTTTTTTTTTGTGTTGTTGCCCTGTTCTTCTGAGTTTGTGTGCCCAGTTTTCGATTTCACCCGCTGTTGATTTCTTGATTCACTCTGTTCCCCTTCCTCATATGAGTAAACAACTGCTACCCTTGCCTGCGCTTGCGTTCTTTTTTCGTCTTCGTTTCATTCTTTACCCACTGCCATTCGTTTTTTCTTTCGCTTGTGTTTCTTTTCTCTGTCATGTACCACACCCATTGCACCCGCCAAAACAAAATAGCAACCTGGTGCTGCATGTGTGCAGCATGTCCGGTTCGTCCGGTGACTGTTCGCGCCGCCACCTTGTCTCTGCCCAGTGTTTGTATAACGGTTTCTTTCACTTGGCGGCTGCTGCTTTACTTTGCTGTCCAACATCTATCCGTGTTCCCTTGGTTTCTGTCGAGGAGTGTCGTCCAGGACCTGTTACTCGTCAACATCAAACTCAAATTCCTTTTTTTTTGTTGTTGATGTTTGAATTCAGTGATATTGACCTACGTGTCAAAGACCCAGGCTCGACATGACCGATTGTGGCATCAATGTCTGCTTGAAGGGCACGTCACCCACCGCCAAGCTCCTTGCCCTCAACTCGATGCCATGCGCCTGAGCCTTGAGCTTGCGCTCGCGCGCCTCCAGCTCGACCAACCTTGCCGTGTTTACCAGCAACACGTCAACCTGCTTGCTCGCCTCGTCCACCTAAGGCCCATGAATCCATCCGGTGAGCTCCCAAACAAGAAAAAGGTATACAAGCAAAACTAGAAACGTACCGCATCGGCATCCAACGCACGCACAATCCTTTCCATGGCCAAGCCCGCCACCTTGACCTGCGCCACAAACTCGTCCACGTCGCTCACCCGTGCGCCCTCGGGCAACTCGACCAAATCCACGCCCGCTTGGACGGCACGTACGACGCGTGCGTGTGCTGCACAAAAGCCGGGCTGATCCGCCGAAATGCGATCCACAAGTTCACTAACACGCTGTGTTTGTGCACGCACAGCGTCAAGCTTCGAAACGGCTTGTTCCCAAGTCACACGATCGCGCACAGCGCCCAGAATGTGTGTGCGCATGTCGATGAGGTTGGCGGCACGCGTTAGGTGGGACTGCAGATCGGCGTGGTCGGCGGCGTGCGTGGCCAATGTGGATGTGGTAAGGTAGGTCCATTGCAAAAGCCGATGCAGCGAGTGCGTGTTTGCGTCGGTCCATGAGGGGTCCAGTGGGATCGGGGACAGGGCAGGCGGGGCTGAGGAAGAGGTGGGGGCCGAGGAGGAGGTAGCGGGTTTGCTTGATTTGCGCGAGGTGGGCGCAGCCGTGGATTTGCGTGACGCAGAGGCTGGTGCGGCGGCGGCAGACGTTGACTTGCGCGCGGAGCGTGGCGCGATCGGGTTGGATGAGGTAGTTGGACCAGGTCGGGTAGTCGAGTCCGCAGCCGCCGTTGCTCCCGCACGAGTGCGAATGCTGGCAGCAAGCTGGAACAGTTCACGGTCCACAGCGGATGATCCAGTTGGGCCGACGGTGGCACGGCGTCGAGGGGTCACGGCGGTAGACGATGCCTGGGCCGGGGCGAGGGACTTCTTGCGTGGGGTTTTGGGTATTGCTGCTGGGGCAGTGCTCTTCCTTGCTCGTTTGCTTGCAGGTGCAAGAGCGCGGTCAGCAGACGAGGACGGTGGCTTGACATGGGAAGCCGGACGTTTGCGGGGATTGGCTGTGGCCGTAGATGACGATGACGATGACGATGCAGAAGCGAGGTAGCGAGACGAGACTTGGATGCCGCCGCCCGTCTGCCGCCGATTTGCATTTGGGTTTGTATTTGGCTTCGGCTCGGGTTTGGCCGTCGTGGCGGTAGCAGTGGCAACGGCGGGGGGATCAGGCATGGTCCGTGGCTCGACTGGAATGGAGAAACGTGTCGGTCCCAGGTTCGTGGTTGGGCTTGGAAATGAGTTTGCCCAGAGTTTAGTCGAGTGTCTTCCGACGATTCTGGATGCATTTGCTGTCATGATTTCCATTCTTATTTTTTGTCATGCCTATTTAGTAAGTATGCACATTTCTCGATCCATCATGGATCGTCATCATCACATGTCCTGATCGTGTCCATCCGCTCCGCTCAGGAAACCCTAATGGCGCTCTCACACCACACGTCAATTTCTCACTGAAAATCCGTCGCCAATGTACATAAACCTGTTAACCATACGTAGGTACACACATACATCGAACCTGACAACACGATCCCATTCACGGGCGGACGTACAAGACCCGATTTGCCGTGCCCTTGAGGTCGCCCGTCATCACTCCAGTGGTCGATCGCTCAAGAATTCGATCCACGACTTGTTGTGGCTTCAACCATGGCTCTTGGCCCAGAACGAGCGCAGCCGCCCCAGCGACAAATGGGGCAGAGTAACTGTGCCGTGCATGTTGCCAGTGAGTCATGACCGGGGGGTTGCTGCAAGACAATCAGAGCGAAATCATGTCATAAAACGCACCTGCTGCCACTTGCATAGCCAAAACCGCCATTGTTGTGAATGATTGGAACGTTCTCGCCTGGGGCGGAAACTGCGTTGTACCGGGAAGCAATGGGAACTGAGTCAGCACGCTTATCGCCATCAAGCGGTCGACAACGAAAGCGTACTTTGAACGCATGGGCCAAAGTTGGTTCCATCCACATGGGATCGGCCATCAACCGCCAACGAGGAAACAGTCAAACCGACCCTTGAGCCATTGGGCCAGAATTTGCAAGCATCTCCCCTGAAATTGATAAAGAATGGAATGGGAAATGTGAGCGGCTGCCAGCAACAAGTACGCAACAGTTGGCAGACGACATACCGTTCGTCGCCAGCGGCTTTCACAATTACACACCCTGCCTCGGCCAACCCAGCAAGCGCCAGATCAGCATTGACGGTATCATCCAAGTTGAGGGCAACGAATGAAAAATTGCAGACGCTCGTCTTGCCAGACTTGCGCACAGCTTCGGCCACCCATTCCATGGCGCGCAAGGCTGTCGACATGGTGCCCGCCCCGTTCTTGTCAAGCACCTTGAGCGCATGAACAGTGGCGCGTTTGGCCACACCATAGGTCGAGCCCGCAATGATGCCTGCAACCGTCGTGCCGTGGTTCATGTCGTCCTCCCACGGCCATGCGGCGTCCCCATTGAATGCAAAGTGCGCGCGGTTTCTGGTAAACTCGGTGTGGTTTGTCGCGATGCCTTTGGATAGGAGCCAGGCAAACGCAAACGTCAGATACTTGACAATGACTTGTTCATGCAATTAGTATGATTCATGTGCATGGATGTCCGTACCTGAGTCAAGAATATACACATCCACCCCTTGTCCCTGCTTATCTGGAAAATAGTAGTTGCCCTTGCCAGGAAAGCGCCTCGAAATGAATGACAGGCCCCAGTTGGGCGGGTTCAGCTGTGTTGTTTCGCACGCCTTGAGGACATAATCCCGCTCGACGTGGGCGACTTGCGAGTTGGACTTGAGTTTGCGGACCATGTCGGCAGTCAGGACAAGGCCAACGACACCCTTGAATGATGTGCCGATGGCGACCGGATGGCCAAACCGAGGAATGACCGCGCCATCGGTTGCCGCCAGCAAAGCACCTTCGCTCGCGATTTCGGATTGCAAGGACCGAGCAAACCGTGCCAGGTTGGTCGAGGGCTTGAGTGTGACAATGTACTGATTCGGGACCGTTGACGACGCCGTTGCCAGCGAAAGTAGCGCCAAGGAGATTGCGATGACGAGGAGTTTCATGGTGGTGATTCTTGGTGTCATCTGAAAGTTGTTGACTCGGTGACGCCAGCTTTCAACTGCTGGGACCGAGTCGACTTTTGTATCACACCTATAGAACTCTCCGGCGGCCGGCCAGACGCCCGACTCTACGCCGCCTGCTCATGTCAAAGTGGCGTCAACCGCCACCTTCCTGCATTCGTCTGCATGTGGGTCGCGTTTCATATCCTGCACATGACGATTTGCTTGACATTTGGCTGATCGGAATGTCTCACTTGCTTTGCCTGCTCAACCCGCCCCACCGACAACTTCCATTTCCGTGGTCAAACTCGCCCGACAGGTTACTCCTCACTTGCCAACATACACAATACGATTCGGCATGCCCTTGAGATCACCTTGTATCGCACCCTGGGTTGCGTGAGACAGAATGCGATCCACGACTTGTTGCGGCTTGAGTAACGGCTCCTGGCCCAGAATTAGTGCGGCAGCGCCTGCAACGTGAGGGGTAGCCAAACTAGACGATGCGCAAGCACAACTCACATCAATCAGCCTCAAGTGGAATAGAACGGCCTGCCTCCCATTTTGAGATTCGTAACTTCATACCTTGTCCCCGAAGAAGTCTTGTACCCGCCATCGTTCCAGGCGGACGTGATGTTTGTGCCTGGAGCAGCAACTATACAAAAACGGCCGGTGTTGTCAATCAATGAGGGGGAGTGGCCAACACAGCTTGACACATACTCTGAACGCAGCGGCCAAAGTTGGAATAGCTTGAATCGATGGAGAGCCCGTCGGCAGCCAGCGCGGCAACAGTCAGACCTTGAGGCGTGCGTGCGGGAACCACGTTACAAGCATCTTGTCTGTGGATGGAAATAAACATTGAGCCCAAAGAATCAGCGCAACGGTAGCCGCTGTGGTGGTCAAGGAATGCAATTGAAACCTGGGTGAGGTCCATACCTATCATTGCCAGCACCCTTGATAACCACACAACCAGCTTCAACCAAGGCCGCGACCGCTCGCTCCAGAGCAAGCACGTTTGCGCTGTCGGGATTGTATGCGCTGGCAAACGACATGTTGCACACGGCCGTCTTTCCGGCCTTGCGGATTTGTCCGGCAACAAACTCCATTCCGCGAATGCCAGCGGATAAAGTACCATTGTTGTCCATGACCTTGATCGAGTGCACACGAGCTCGCTTAGCAATGCCGGATTTGACACCAGTAATGATGCCAGCGACGATGGTGCCTAAGGCGGCACGGAAATTGCCGACGGCAAGGATGAGTGATCCGTCAGGGCCACTTGATACCTGACACTGTCCCAGCGAAAACATACCGTGGCCGTTTGCGTCACCATCTACCCAGTGAGGTTCAGCCTTGAATGGCAAATCTGCTCGTGAGCCACCGTCAATTCCGCGGAACTCGACATGATCCGATCTAACTCCTAATATGTCACAGCAAGTCGAGTGAGTTGAATCAGCATGTTCCTGTGAAAAAGAATGGAACAAAGGACATACCAGTATCCAACACGTATACATCTACACCTTCACCCTGCTTGTCCGCAAAGTGGAAGTTGCCTTGGTTCCCGGCAGTACGACTGGATATGCGGGCCAGACCCCAGCTCGGAGGATTCAATTGGGTTGTTTCGAGCAACTTGAGCATGCGGTCAGGCTCAACGCTGGCGACTTGACCATGAGCCTTTAACCTCCGAACCATATCACCAGTCAAAACACCGACAACGGCCTTGAATGAGGGGCCGATGGCGACCTGGTGGCCAAACGCCGGTACGACATCACCGTTCTCGGTGCCCGACTCTTGGCGTTCGCGAGCAATTTCGGACTTGAAGACACGAGTAAACTGGGACAGGTTGGCTGTGGGTTTGAGCGTGACAATGTATTGGTTTGGCACGACGTTCGGTGGCACGCCCATTGTAGGGGCCGCCGTGGCGGTGTTGGCTTGGGAGAGCAGGGTCAGGCCAATGCTGGCAATGAGGGAGAAAAGCTTCATGATGAGTCAGTTTACTGTAGCATATGTGATGTAGTTCTGTCGAGAGTCAGTGTGCCACGGAATGGAGGACAATTTTATACCATCGTCAGTCCCCTCGCAAACATGGTATGTTGGCATGGCGGGAGCCACCACAGCAAGCCTTGAATCTTGAAGAATTTGCCCATTTTTGCAGCCCCAATGTAATATACCTACCAGGAATGGAAGGACACACCGCCTCAGCATGAAAAAGCGTTCATAGCGTTGTTTCACTTGAAACAACGGCATCGCTGGAGTTGCAAACGATGTGGTCTTTTGGACGTGTCTCACCATTTTCTGATCACAATTCTACATAATTCAGCAGCAATTGAGTGCTGATATATACTATATCAACCCTAAAGCCGCGATTCAATCCGAGATAAAGTGAGCCCGTTGGACGTAGGTGCCGAAAAGACACATTCGAACCCGGCATTTTACACCGGCACAGAAGCAGTCTCGTATCCAACCTTTGAGCGAGGAAATCGAGTTCTTGTCCCAATCTGATTCACAAAAGCACAGCTGATATTTATTTGTCTCTACAACCATGTATCGACCGCCGGATCAACAATCACAGAAAACATCACGCCCACTCCAACATCAAAACTTCGGTGCAGCAACAGCTAACGACTGACGTAAACCACCCGGTTCGGGGTTCCCTTGAGATCCCCTTTGATGGCGCCTTGAGTTGCATGTGCAAGAATGCGGTCCACGACTTCTTGCGGCGTCAACTGCGGTTCTTGACCCAGAATAAGCGCAGCCGCACCGGAAACGTGTGGAGCAGCCATGCTAAGTAAATGATTGACATGCACACTCGGGTAAGTTGACATACTTCGAGAAATGTAGGCAATTGTGGCGAGACAAAAAGTACCTGGTTCCCGACATTGTCGCGTTCACATAACTGCGACCATCAATCCCAGCAGATACAATGTCGGTTCCCGGCGCGGCAACTGTGAGGTGAGACGGAAATGCACCTACGTCAATGACAGATTGAGAAACTGATTGCAAAGACATTGCATGACGTACTTTGCACACAGCTTCCAACGTTGGAGTAACTGGCAAGTGATTCGCCATTCGGCGCGAGAGCGGCAACGGTCAATCCGAGAGGCACACGGCCAGGGGCTGCTGTGCAGGCATCCTTCCTGCATCAGTCGAGGTGCAAATCATGAGTCCCACGGCTTTGCTGTAGGCAATGGAATGTTGGACCGGAAACATACTTGGAGTTTCCTGCCGACTTGACGATGACACATCCGGACTCGAACAATGCAGTGGCTGCCTTTTCCAAGGCGGTTATTTCATCCGAAGGCTGGTTGGGAACGTTGAATCCGAACGACATGTTGCAAACCGCCGTCTTTCTCGACGCACGAATCTCATTGGCTGCAAAGACCATTCCGAACACCGCCTCCGATGTCGTACCTTGCCCGCTCATATTGAAGATTTTTATGGCGCGAATGCGAGCACGCTTGGCGACACCACGCTGGATGCCGGCGATGGTGCCAGCAACATGGGTTCCTATGTCGAGGGAGTTGAGGGCACATCGCATTGTTGTTATTCATGCAACAACGCCATGAGGTCATTTCAGAGAAACATACCATGACCGAACCCATCTTCCATCGGCTCCCAACCTGTGATGGCTTTGAAAACAGACTTGGAGCGTGATTCCTTGTCGATTCCGCGAAACTCAGGATGTCGCGATTCAACACCTATTGATGGAAGACGAAGTTCAGCCAAGACGACATGGGCAGTCACGTTGGGAGCCCAACGAAAGCAACGCACCGCTGTCAAGTACATACACATCGACGCCTTCACCTTGCTTGTCTGGGAACGCATAGTTGCCCTGCACACCCACGCGGTGCGAAACACGAGCGAGACCCCAGCTGGGCGGGTTCAATTGCGTCGTTTCACACAACTCCAGAATGTAGTCGGGCTCAATGGTAGCAACTTGGCCATTCGCCTTGAGCTTGTGGACCATGTCATCGGTTAGAGTTCCGGTCACGGCCTTGAAGGTCGAACCGATCGAGACCTGCCTGCCAAACTTGGACACGATGCCGCCATCTTTGGTGCTTGAGTCACGTTCGCGGGCCATTTCGGATTGCAGCGCGCGAGAAAACTGGGCAAGGTTGGCCGTGGGCTTGAGGGTGACAATGTACTGGTTAGGTACGACATGAGAATGAGCTCCCGTCCCCGTCGGCGCGGCCGCGGCGGGGCTAATCGATGTGGCGACAGCAAGACCGATCGAGGCGATGAGGGCGAGCAACTTCATGGTGCCGGGCGGATGAAGGGTACTCGTCCAATGGGGCTGGCAGTATTGAACAGACCGCTTTAAGCAGATGGTGCAGCCCAGTATTTGAGAACATTTTCTTGCACCTGGGTTCATGGTCATCATTTCGCCGTCTCCCGACTGTCCGGCGCAACATTGCGGTTTAAACTACTGCATGAAGAAACATCAGCCCGGTATCACTACAATGTGAGGACCAAGTGCCTGCATGTGTTGTGTTGAACGTCGCAAACAGCAGGTACCGAGGTGGATCATGCGGTGCAAATAACTTCTCGACTTATTTACACAGCTGACGCATTCATTGCGCATACATTTACATTCTACATAAATGGCGAGCGTCGATTTGAAACGGCATCGGCGGGAGGTGGAAAAACGTGTCAGCCGTTGTGACGGTGCACCTCACTTTAAACATGTATGATGTTTGTATCGAGGCATGTCTCACCCATGTCTCACCAAACGATTGCCCGGCTTGCGAATGTACATACTCGTGCTGCTGAATACCGTACGTTGACTAACACCCGAGCATAATGCGCACAAGAATCAGCGATTCAAACGGTCTGCAGCTCACAGGTTTCATTTCACTTGTATCACTACGCAGACACACCCACCACCTCCAACGAAATGCAGTCGTCATTCACACCAACTCGACAATCGACTTATTGGCCGACGTAAACGACACGGTTTGGTGTTCCGTTCAGCCCACTCGTAATCACCCCCTGCGACGCACGAGAAAGAATCCGATCCACAACCTCCTGAGGCTTGAGCCAGGGTTCTTGGCCGAGAATGAGAGCAGCAGCGCCGGCAACATGTGGAGCGGCCATGCTACAATATTAATGCAAAGAGAGGTGAATGGGGTCAGTGCAGTTCACTGAGCTACGCCTGCACAGAGATTCATGTCTATACATACCTGGTGCCGCTTGCAACCTTGTAGCTGTTGTTGATCCATGCCGAAGAGATGCTCGAGCCGGGGGCAACAACTGTGATGATAACAGTTTGCATGGTGTCAGCCGTCAAGTTCAATTCTATTGCTCATTTCCAAACAACGCACTGTTGACGCAGCGACCAAAGTTGGAATAGCTAGTGTCGATGGATTGGCCATCGGCAGCAAGCCCAGCCACGGTGAGGCCATGGCGTGTACGAGCGGGCGTCACATTGCATGCATCCTGGCTGTTTACACGCGTGAGTCAGTAATTGACAGAGAACAATGCAATCCAACACAGGTCCATACCTTTCATTTCCTGCAGCCTTGACAACCACACAGCCAGCCTCAAACAATGCTGCGACCGCCTTTTCTTGCGCATTCAAATCGGGCGAGTTCCTGTACCCAACACCATAGGACATGTTGCAAACGGCCGTCTTGCCCACCCTGCGAATCTCGCGTGCAACCCATTCCATGGCGCGAATAGTACCAGAAGTGGACCCAGTCCCGTCCTTTTCCAGTACCTTGACGCCGTGCACACGGGCACGTTTGGCGACACCGTAGCGGGTTCCGGCAATGGTACCGGCGACGTGAGTGCCTGTGGGGAACAGGGCGGAATGAGTGGGCCGCTTGGCATTCATCGGGAAAGAAGTGGAGTGAAATGAACCTACCATGGCCGTGTTCATCATTAGGAGTCCATTGTACCTCGGACCGGAATGGGGCAAAAGAGCGGGGCTGGTCAAAGCCGCGGAACTCGGGATGATTTGGTTCGATGCCTGTCCAGTGGACGAATCAGAGCGTGAGACGACTCGGACGCGAAGTGAACCAAACTAAGAGTCGCCATTCATTTGGAACAGACGGACCAGTATCCAAGACATAGACATCCACACCATCACCCTGCTTGTCTGGGAACGAATAGCTGCCTTGGTTGCCCGTGCGTCGCGAAATGCGAGCCAAACCCCAGCTCGGCGGATTGAGTTGCGTTGTCTCAAATGCGCGCACAATGTGGTCAGGCTCGACGCTGGCAACTTGGCCGTTCGCCTTGAGCTTGCGAACCATGTCCTCGGTAAGCACACCAACCACGGCCTTGAATGAGGACCCGATGGTTACTTGGTGGTCCAGCGTTGGCATAACGCCGTCGGTAGCGGTGGCGGATTCGCGCTCGCGCGACATTTCCGATAGCAAGGCGCGGGAAAACTGGGCCAGGTTGGTCGTCGGCTTGAGCGTGACGATGTATTGATTCGGCACAACGTCGGGTTGCGCACCAGTCGGTGCAGCAACCGTGGGGCCAGACAAGACAGCAAGGCAAGGCCGATGGTGGAGAAGAGGGCGAGTAGTTTCATTGTGCGGGGGTCTATTTTCTGGTCGATCTATGGGTTAGCAAACGCTGGAGGACTCATACGTTGATCCGAGGCGGGACGGTCTGTCGCCTACTATAAGTATTCTTAATGGATGGTCCGTTCGTGCAAGTTGGCGGTCTCGGGGTTCAACTTTCTCGGCCTCTCGCTGCTTCCTGCAGCCAGCGCTGCAGCCAAGTGGAGAAGTGTTTCAGCTTCCTTACGCTGCGTCCAATGTAATTGAGTGCGGTTAGGCACCATGCATGCATGAAGCGTCTCGGATCGAGGTGAGAATTCTCCGGCTTATGCATGTCGGTGTAAATTTGATTTGAAACAGTGCGAGAACGGTGAAAACAACGCCTCCTTTGTGTCTGGCCAGGTTCGGGCAGACCCTCTTTCTATATCATTCAACCCATCATGATTGTCTCACCAGCTCATGGCAAGTATTGACAGATGGCTAAACCTCCCTGAACTATCGGCCATGTACCATGCTCGAATCAGGAATACTCAAACATATGAGAGGAATTGGTCCACGAAATGCGGGTGAGTTGCACCAGCGGGACTGGCACTTTGCTGCGCCTGCACCGTGTGAGGAGTCTATGAATTGTGCATGCGGACAAGAACGATAATGATCCAAGCTTCCAGAAGCATGGTCGAAACCGCCACGCCACACGAAAATGAGCGGGCCCTCGATCTCTGGGTTTGCCTACCCTGAAAGAAAAGACTTGAGCGATCGGCCAATATACAGTGTATGAAAAACTTTGCGAAACAGATTTTGCGTGAGCCTCGTCTCCACCACGGCCACTTGCATCGATATACCCAGTGCACTCACACCAGCATCATACCATGGACACAACCTCGGCCACCAGCAGCGCCAATGCCGCCTACCTGTCGTCGCCCTCAGCGCCCCCAGCCTCCTCTTCCGGCGGCCACTCGCACGCCTCCACGCACCACATGTACCACGCCGTCCAGCCGGCTTCCCACCACCAGCACCACCCGCCCGTGCCCTCTGGTCCCGCTGCTGGCTCCACTTCCGCCGGATCGCACCTGCCCCTCAGCCCAACCGCCGGACCTGGCCCCGTCCACGCTTCGGAAATCGTCATGCCGTGGCCCACGTACGCCATGGCCTGGACCAACGGCATGCGCGACCGGCCCGGGCTACTGGCCTTGGGCTCTTTCAATGTGCATCCGCCACCAAACGCCTCCTCGGGCATGAACGGAGGGGGCGGATCGGCCTCGGCTGGTGGTGGCGGCGGTGGCGTGGCGGACAACAAGTTGTGCATTGTCGAGCACGATCAGCGCGGAGATGCAGCCATGATTGCGTCAGTTGCCGAGGCGCCCCATCCGTATCCGATTTCCAAAGTGCAATGGGCGCCCGCGTCCAGCTCAACGCCAAATCTGCTGGCCACATCGGGAGATTACTTGCGGATATGGCGGTTTGGAGGGTCAAGTGCGGGAGCAGATTCAAGTGATGGCCTGGTTGTGGAATCGTTGCTTGCCAATGTACGCCCGCGCCTCCCTTTCTACTCTTGTTGCCTTGTTCCGTCACGGTCTGATCTGTTTGCCCGATTGTTTGACTTTTTCCCTGTTTTCTTAGCAATCCAAAGCAGACCTTGTCGCCCCACTCACCGCATTTGACTGGAACGAAACGTCGCCCAACCTTGTCGTCACCTCCTCCATCGACACGACCTGCACTGTCTGGGATGTGACGACGGCCCAAGCGAAAACGCAACTCATTGCCCACGACCGCGAAGTCTTTGACGTTGGATTTGCCTCAGGCACGGCCGATATCTTCGCGTCCGTAGGTGCCGACGGATCCGTCCGCCTGTTTGACCTGCGCGCCCTCGAACACTCCACCATCATTTACGAGCACCCGCAATCTGCGCCGCTGCTGCGCGTTGCTTGGAACAGGCAAGACCCAAACTACCTTGCCGTGGTTGCCTACGAGTCGCACTCGATCCACATTCTCGACGTGCGCGTCCCGTCCGTGGCCGTGGCCGAACTGGCAGGACACACCACGTGTGTGAATGCCGTTGCCTGGCACCCGAAAAACTCCGGGTACTTGATGTCGGCGGGCGACGATGGGCGCGTGCTCGTGTGGGATGTGGGAGCGCCGACGCCCGCACGCAAGGGCGCAGGTGGGGCCGCCGCTGCCTTGGGCGGGTCGGCGACGTTGGGCGGGTCGGCCGCTTTGGCGGCGTCGGCCACCGGGTCCGAGCCCGCTGTGTATGCGCCGCTGTTGGCACATGCGCCACATCCCCAAGGTGCCGAAGTGGAGAACTTGTGCATTTCGCATTTGGCCGATTGGGTCGCCGTCACGGCTGCCTCCCAGGTCAAGCTCTTGAGGTTGTAAAGCCGGTGCCATCAAGGACTCTGGGAGCTTGTCCGTGGATGCGTGTGCATGGTGTTAAGCAGGTGGATGTGAGGTCAGGGTCTGATTGTCTGTGTTGAGAGCTTGTTTGTGCTGACGAAAGTATTCTTGGTATGCAATAGAAATGGATTATCGCACGCATCCAACATCCCTCTATGATCATGAAATTGACATTGTTTTGACGGCAATCTGTGCAGAAGAGTGGTGGAAGTCAAACCACCTGACAGATTCGCTGCCTTCACGACAAGCACCAATACTGATTGGAACGTCGAGGTGAATGCCACTTTCGTAACGCCCCCGCATACAATGTGTGTCGTTCGGGTTGTGGCAACAATGTGTGGTGGGAGGGAAACGATTTCAAATAGACGAAAGTTGCTTCTGTCCTACACATGGACAGTGCACTTCTCGTTCTTTGCAACCATGATTCGATTAGCCACAATTGCGCCTCGTGGGTCCTGTGGCGTTCCAAGTGAGACAGCAAATCAAAGATAAATATTCTCCGATCGGCGTGCTAAGAATGTCATCACCGTTGGCACCAGCATGCTGGAACTGCTGGTGGCCCCAGGACAAGTCCAGTCGGTGGTATTTTCGGCAAAGTCATTGGCGATGGACCAACTGCGGACCCTCCTCCCTCCAGCTCTGTTCGTATCCTCTTGGACTTTTGCGAATGAATGAATGACCGGCCGTAGCCAGAGATTGCTGTCCAACAAGTCGTATTTTTCCTGTTGCTGCTTCTCCGTCCTTTGCCAGCCCGTTGCCAACTCTGTTTGAAAAAGCACGGCCAGTTGCCACTTTGCCAGGCACTGTCGCGCCAATCCAGCTCCTTGTTCGCATTTTGCAACGAGTCAAGCTTTGGCCCTCCTCATTTCATTCTCGCCGCCGGCCGCCCTTGCCTCGCCAACGAACGGCGTATTTTTCACACACACGCATTGGCATTGTTCTTGACCTGGGTCCATCGCTCTTCCGCTGGCGCCTATATGTGTACCTGCCTCCAGTGTCCGCAGCAATTTGTTGCGACAAGTCAATTTTCCACCGCCTCGGTCCATTTCCTGCGAGCGTGGCCCTTCATCCACGGATCGGATACAAGTACCGCAAGCAACCCGCACTCAGCCGCCTCCGAGTTCGAGCATCCATCGACCATCTGAATCTGGCCACTTCCACCCGTTCTGCCAGCGCCGTTCGCCCGCCTGCCAAGTTGCAACCTTTGTCCCACTCTGAACGTACATTCTGTACTGAACTGTACTGTACTGCACTGTGCGCCATGCCAACCATCTTCCCACCACCAACGCCGACCTCGGGCCCTCCAAATGCGACCCCGATCGCCAGCCCCGATGCATCCGCCGCCGTCTTTGCCCCCGCCGCCGCCGCCAGTGCGGCCAAGTCCACGCCACCACCCCAGTTTGTTGGTCACCCATACGCGCAGCCGTTTCCAGACAAGTACTCGACGCTGACGACCGACATGATGCTGGGCATCATGGGCATCTCGCTGGTCTTGTCGCTGCTGGCATTCCTGTGGTCCATATCGCACTACTTTCGGCTACGCACGCCATTCAACTTTGCCGTGGTGTTGCTGGCTGTGTTTTTCATGGGCAACGATTTGTCGTACTGGACGTTTGTGGCTTTGTGGAAGGACGATGTCGTCATGCCATATGTGTGGGAGGTGATTCGTGGATCAACAAGTTTGTTGGCGGCAACACATATCACTGGTCCGTTCTAACTTGAATGCTTTACGCTCATTTGAGGTGGGTGGGCGGGCAGGATGAGACATTGTGTCTCAAGTCTCGCATTGTTGACCGCACGCAATCTCGCGCTTGAAAAAAAAAAAAAACAACGTGCAGTTGTTGACTCCCTCATGTGCATTTTCCTGCCTTGCCGCATCATAGGTCTGTCACTGTACCGTTTCGCAATCTTTAGTGAAACCGCCTTTGCGTCCTGGTACACGCGCACCATTCGCAATATCCTGCTGGTCCTCAACTACGTCATGGCGCTGGCCATTGGCGGGTTTCTCATTTACACGTACCTCGACCCGTTTGTCCCACACCATGACACGCGGCGGTTACCGGGCCTGGGCATCATTCTCGTTTGGGTTCGTTCCCTCGTCGGGCACGTACTTCAAATTTGGCCGTTGCAATTCACTCACATCCCAGTGTCCATGGTAGACTGTCCTGATTGACGTTGGCGTCATGATCCTGACATTCATTTGCGTGCTTCGCATCCAACGCCAAATCGGCCTGACGCTAGCCGAATTGCGCGCCAAAATTGCCCGCGTCATGGGCTCGATTGTCGTCATGACATTGTCGGGAGGCATTGGCATCTTTGCCTACGCTTGGGATGCGCAATCGTCCACCTATGTACGTGTCCCGTGCCTTTGTGTTTGCTGATAGTCAGTCCCGTTAATTGTTGTCTCACTCACTCTTTGCTGTATGGACATAGCGCGGCGGGTCGATTGGCGGTATCATGGCGCGCATCTACCTCTTGTGCGCCATGGTCGTTTGGGACTTGATCGTGTCGATTGTGCGCGGATCGGCCAACCCAAAGTTGCCGAGCAACATTGACCAGCGGTATGGGTCCGGGTCGGCCGGTTTGGGCAGTGGTGGTGGCCGAGGGTCGCAACACGGACGGGCGTACCACAGCGGCACGGCGGGCAGCGGGGCGTACACAACCAACAGTAGTAGCGGCGGCACGTACGCGCACTCGTACTCGACCACAAGTCAGCAAGGTGGCGGGTTTCAGTCGTATCCGTTGTCGGAAAAGCCAAATTTGGAGTTGGTGAGCACGGGTATGTTGGGCGATCCATTGGGGCCGAGTTCTTGTGCTGGATAGGGAGCGACATTTACTGACCGTTCCGCTTCCTTGCTGATTGTGTTGATTGCACATAGCTTCCAATCGGGTTTAGTTTGATCCCAGCTATGTATAGGTAGATGTTTGTACTTTGAGCACGTCGAGTTGCTCATTCACTTGACCGGATTTGGTGTAACTCTCCACTCCTAAACGGCGTTGCTGTCCCTTTGTGTCCTGTACAAACCAAACCCGTGGCGATTTGATTTTTGTGTTGATGGTCTCTTCCCTAACCTCCCTTGCAGGGAAAATACATACATACCCGATGATTCAAAGCATTTTCATGTGTTCTCCCGCCTCGAGCCGTGTGCACAATACGATCAGTGCAGCCATACGTTGCGCCCGACAAAGGAGAATCCATTGTGACCTGAACCCCACAACAACAATGAACGGGTTTCATTCAACAACACCAAAAGCATTCAGTGCACAATACGATCAGTGCCTACCCACTGGCGTTTGGCCCAGATCCACCCGCAGGACTCGAATCCAATGAGGTTGCCGGTGGCGACGGCGCAGCAAACGCCGAAATGAGCGTGGGCTGAATGCGCTTCTTCTTGACTTGCAAGATATGGACTTGTGGCTGTTCGGGTTGCACTTGCCCCACATTGGGTACCACGTGTGCCGCCGCGGCCGTCGCACCGGTGTTTGCACTCGTCGCACTCGTTGCTGAAACAGGGGCGCCAAATGGATACTCTGGGTCGCCCACTTGAACCTTGCGCAACCACTCCCTATCTTTGGCGTCAGCCGCCAGCACAATGAGCGAACAGTATCCGTCGTGGGAGGCGGCCACAAGCACATTGCCGTTGGGCGACCAAGCAATGTCTTGATACCGGTACACGTGCAAGTTTTTTAGCACGGCCAAGGGCAAGTCCAAGTGGCTCGTGTCGTACAAGACAAGGGCGTCGTCGGATCCGACGGCAAAGAGCATGCGGTAGGGCAGGGCGAGGGACTTTGGTGAAGATTGGGACGCGGCTGACGAGTGCGGATGAAAAAAGGTCGGGCAGAACCGGATGCACCATGCGGGTGAAGCGTAGCCAGGTAGCGAAAGTGATGGCTGGGCCAATGGAACGAGTGCGCGCGTGTACACGTGGACGGCATGTGCAGGTGCGGTTGAAGTTGTGTCGGTTGGGGCGTTGTTGGGGGCCAAGGCGAGCAATCCTGCGGGTGTCACGAGCAAAGATCCGTCGGGCGAAAATGCTAGCCGCCGGAAAAACGACGTGGGCGTAGTCGTTGGGTCTGAATAGAGTTTGCTGGCGGCGCCATTCTTGCACTCGGCCACTTTTTTCAGCACGGCCACCTTCCTCCCTGCAGCACCGGGCACAGCTTGCATGGTGACGGCGTACACATACACGGCCCGGTCCACGGCTTGCGTGGCCACCAATTGTCCCCTCGGGTCCCAGGCAACCCCTTGGATCACGTCCGAGTGGTCGTGCGCGGACCCAATGACTTGCGCGGTGCTGCTCGTCCCCGCGCTGCTGCTACTCGAGGCGGTGGGCGGGGGCGGTACTTGCCAGATGCGTAAAGTTTGGTCCGTGCCGACCGAAGCTAGGTACTTGCCGCAAGGTGACCAGGCGATGTCGTTGACTTCGTGCTTGTGGCCTTGCAGGACGTGTGTGGCGCGCCAGTGTTCCTTGTAGTCGCTGGGGTCTTCGTCTGTGTCGCCTCCCGCGAGCGTAGCGTGGAAGGTCGGGGTGGGAGAGGGCGACCACAGCAGAATGGATCCGGCATTGTCGGCCGAGGCGAGGCGAACAGCCGAGGTTGAGGTTGGGGTTGAGGTTGAGGTTGGGGAGGGAGCCCAGCGGACAATGTTGACGCCGGCCAGGTGGCCGTGGAGGGTGGAGAGGAACGAGACGGAATCCGTATCATAATGAGAATCAGATGAGGATGAGGATGAGGATGAAGAAATGGCCCAGAGGCGGACGGCATTGTCCTGGCCGGCAGTGGCAAACTTCAAGTTGAGTGGATCACTCGGGGAAGGGCAGAAGTCGAGCGACGAGATGGACTGGGCCTTGTGCCAGGCAATCTGGACGGTTTTTGCGTGCATCTTTTTGATATTTATGTAGATTTCGTACACCGGATGTGAGACAGAGGCAGAGACTGAAATATATTATCGACTGATCATGACAGTGCTTTTGGGCCCGCCGATCCACTCCATGTCAGCTGTGTCGATCAGATCAGATCTGATCAGAGGCACGCTACGACCCGTCGGTAAATCATGGATGACTCGATAAAGAAGTATACGCACAATGCTGACGAGAGTGTCGGAACCCATGGAACCAACTGCAACCACATTCCGCACTACACTACTCTCTCGCTCACACACACTTTCCACTCTCATTGTCGGCTTCTTTCCGTCTGTCCAAGCATAGTTCTGTCTGTCTCGATCGATCGATAGCGCTGTCTCGCAACCATGTCCTCAAACTCTTCTGCCACGGCCGCCGCCATCAACTCGCTGTTTGACAAGGTATGTCCTCGACTCTTTTACTTCCATGACGATGACGAGATATCCCAGTGACTCACTTTTGCTCGGAATCCGGTCCAGATCTCCAACCCGGATGCAGACTTCCGGTACATGGCCCTCACGGACCTGCACTCTGCCCTGTCGCAAGACATGGCCGCCGCCCAGCTCGACCAAAGAATCGAGCCCAAGTTGCTCGCCGCCCTGTACCAGCTGCTCGCAGACTCAAACTCGGGCGTGAAAAACATGGCCGTCAAATGCCTTGGCCCGCTCGTCACCAAACTGTCGCCCAAATCGCTTGCCGATCTTGTCGACAAACTCGCACACATGTTGACTCAAGCCCATGGCGACGACGCCTCCATCCGCGACGTGGTCCTCATGGCCCTACGTCTCGTGTACACGGAACTGGCCATGGCGACCACCGCAAATGGCGAACAGGTTGCCATGCTTGCCATGGGCTCCATTCATCACTTGCTCACAGGCTTGCCGCACGAGCAAACGGAAAACATCCAGTCCGATATGCTCGACGCGGTGGCCGACTTGCTTGCCAAATTTGGCAAATGGATGGCCAAGCTCGGGTCGCCCACCTTGCGCACGGCCCCTGCAGGCACCTTTATTGCCACCTTGCGCCCACAACTCGTCCACATCTTGCAAACAGGTCGCCCAGCTCTCCGCAAGCGTGCGGGCCAAGCACTCGCCAACCTGCTTCCCTTGCTACCCGCCACCGACGCTTCGGCCGTGGTGCTCACCATTCTGGGCGACATTCAGCCGCCGCACGCCTCGGTGGACGACGACACGTTGCGCACGCACTTGGGCGCACTCACCACCATGGTCAAAGATGCCGCGTCGGGCGCCGTGGCGCCGCATGTGGGCGCTTTGATGGATGCACTGGTTGGCATCATTGACAAGGATCAAGAGGCAGACGAGTTGCGCGAGGCCGCAGTCCAGACACTCGATGCGTTGCTTGTGCGGTACACGGGCGAGGCCGGCGAACGTGTCCCGCGGGTGTTGGTGGGCAAGGCGCTCGAGTTGGTGCAGTACGATCCGAATTATGCATATGATGAAGATGAAGAGGGTGATCGGGTGCACACGCCGGCCGAGGGCGAGGGCGAGGACGAGGACATGGCCGATGCAAGTGATGAGGATGGGGCGGGCGACGACGACGACGATGATTATGGCCAAGGGTACTCGGACGATGACGACATGACGTGGAAAGTGCGGCGTGCTGCCGCCAGGCTTCTATCCACCATCATTGCCACCCGGCCTGACCTCGCACACGTGCTCGTGTCCCAAGTTGGGCCCGTGCTCACGCGCCGGTTTGAGGAGCGCGAAGAGGGCGTGCGTAACGAGGTCTTGCAAACGTACGCGGCGCTGTTGCGCATGGCCACGGCAGATGCAGGCACGGGCGCCGCGCTCTTGCTCAAGTCACACAGGGCCATGTTTCATCGCCGGTTTGCAAAGTACGTGCTTGTCAGCAAGGACGCGAGTTCAAGGCAAGTCGGCTTCGCCGTGCTCAGGCAGGCCCTCGATGCATTTGATTGGAGCAAAACTAGGAACCGCGATGCCGTCAAGTGGGCAGAGGCCGTGGCGCGCGCCATGAATGTAGGCCAAGGCGCCACCACCACGGCGGCGGCTACGACCATGGTTGGATCGCTCGGTGCTCTCGCAACGTCGCTCAAGCTCGAATCGCTTGCGTTTTTGGGTGCCTGGTTGCACTCGCTTGCCGCAACGCCCGGCATTTTGCCTCGGGGCGTCGTGGAGGGCGACCTGTGTCGCGCATTGCTTGCTGGCATGCAAGATTCCTACTACAAGGTGGCGGCCGAGTCGTTGGCCGTGGCGCAACATTTCGTGCCCATGCTCGCTACACATGGGCTCGCGAGCCAGCTGGCCGACATGCAACGCCTGGTGCAAGTGACGCTGGCCAATGCCAATGCGGACGAGGAGGTGAAAGAGCGGGCGTTGTCATTGTTTGGACTCATGATTGCAACGCTCCCGACGTTTGCCGACTCTGCGGTCACAGCGCAAGCAGAGGATGGCTGGGCCAGTGTGCTCATGAAGCGGCTCACCAACGAGGTGTCGAGGTTGGCGGCAACAAAGGTCGTGGTGCAAATTGTTCGATCAACCACGGGCGCCAATGTGGCGTTCCTGATTCCAGCGCTCGTGGCCGAACTCGTGCCAAACTTGCGCAAGAACCCGCGTGCCCTGCGCGAGGCCACGCTCGTTGCACTCACTGCTGTGCTCGCTCGGTACCCGGCCCAAGTCTCCATGGACCAAGCCCAACTCATTCTCGACGAATCGGGTGCTCTCATCTCGGACCAAGACCTGCTCTTGGCCTCGCAAGCCCTCAAGACGGCCGCCGGCGTGCTTGCCGCTTTCCCTGCACTTCTTCCCGCCGCACTTACCCCCTCGACCACTGCGCGCCACGCCGGCGTGATCCCGGCCGCCCTGGACCTGATCCAGTCGCCGCTTGTCCAATCGACGCAAACACTTGTTGCCCTGCTCGACCTGCTCGCCACTGCCACGCGCGCCAACCCGGCCGCACGCACCCTTTACGACCGCGTTGCGGCGCTCGAGCCCAAGCAGCCCGCCGCACAGGCCAAGGCCGTGGCGGCCGTGTTGCGTGCGAGCACATTGGACGCCATGCGTGTTGTGGGCGAGCTGTATGCCACGGTGGCCAACCCGACGGTGCTTGTGTCTGTCCGGCAAGTGGCGCTGCTCACATTGGGCGAGCTCGGGCGCGCCATGGATATGGCACAGGGCCCGCGGGCATCAACAATGGCCAATTTGTCTTGGACGTGTTTGCGTCGGGCGATGCAGATGATGTGCTGAAATCGTCGGCCGCGTATGCACTTGGATGCATGGCCGTGGGGAACCCCGGCGCGTACCTGCCCGTCATTGTGCAGGGGATTCAAGGAGCCGCGGGTGGGGCGGCGGCGGGGCGTGGCGGCGCCAACGCGCGATACCTCATGCTGCACGCCCTCAAGCAAGTGCTCACGAGCGCGTCCGATGTGCCGGCTTTGCACACGCACTTGGCAGGCTTGTGGGAGCCGCTGTTTTCCTTGGCTGCGGGCGGACACCAAGGGGTCGAGGAGGGTGCGCGGTTGCTCGTTGGCGAGTGCATTGGCAAGCTTGCACTTCTGGCACCCGACCAGTTTTTGGTTGACATGCACGCCAAGCTCACACGTCCCGGATCCACGCCCGAAATGCGTGTCACAGTCATGGGTGCCATCAAGTATGTGTTTGCGCACGCGACGACCGCCTCGGACAAGGTGCTGGCGCCGCTACTGGCGGATTTCTTTGCACACGTCGGCGATGCCGACTTGGCCGTCAGGCGCGCGTCGCTTGCTGCTGCACAGTCGGCCGCGCACGGCCGCGCACACCTTGTGCGCCCGGTGCTCGACACGCTGTTGCCGCTGATTTTGGCAGAGACAAAGGTGCGCCCCGAGCTCATTCGTGAAGTGATCATGGGCCCTTTCAAGCACAAGATTGATGATGGGCTCGAGACGCGCAAGCTGGCGTTTGAGTGCATCTCGACGTTGCTCTCGACGTGTGCGTCGGCACCCGCGCTCCGGCCGGTGCAGCTCTTGGATCCGATCATCTCGGGGCTCAAGGACCAGCACGAGGTCCAGTTGCTCGCGTACCTAGCGCTGGCCAAGCTCGCCGCTGTTGCCCCGCTTGTTGTTGGTGCGCGCGTGGACGAGTTGCCCGACGTTGTGCAAGTGGCGCTGTTCCCAAAGGTCAAGCAGGACATGATCAAGCAAGATGCCGATCGGCAAAAGGAACTTGTGCGTGCGGCGTTGCGCAGTTTGGTGGCAGTCATCAAGGCGACCGAGGGCGTCACGGCGACCACGACGGCAGTGGGGGGTAGCGGGGCGCCCGTCGGCGCGTTTGCGCAGTATGTGGCAAACTTGAAGACGGGCCAGTTGGCGGCCGATTATCAGGCCGCAGAGTTGGCGGTGCAGTCCGTGGCGGGAAGCGCGTATGGAGCCGGATCTTTGCCGTTTGATCCCAATGCCATGGAGTATTGAGATTGTTTGATTGGATTCTCTTTTGAACTGGGAACGCGTGTTTTTGTTTGGATGTGAGTTGTTTTTGTAAGTTTGTTCTTGATTCCATCGAGTGCGAGTTATCGTTTTGTGGCGAATTGTTTTGTCATGCATATTTACATTATCCCAATGTGTTTCTCCTGTTTTGTTGTTGACATCTACAGACTGTCGAGAGAGAGCGCATAAGGCAAACAATGTCATTTTTCATTTTTTTTGCCTGTCGCCAATATTGATGACACCGATTCAAAGCCGATTCGATACTTCCTGGGAAGCTGCCTGAGAGCCGCGTCTTTCGTCCCTCAAACGCAAAACGCAAAACGCAAAACGCAAAACGCAAAACGCAAAACGCAACAGCAAGAAGGATGAAAGCAAACACGCCAAACGACAGTTGATCCATGCCATGCCCGACGTCAAGGAATGGCTCAACCAGCGCGCCGACCAAGCCAAGAACGTGCAGATTCTCTGTGCGTACAACACGATCCGCCAGCTCCCTGGTTTGCTCGCCAAGGGCCATGCCCTGCTGGTCGATAACGGCCGCGTTCGCTCGTTCTCCCGCATCTTGTGGCGGTACGAGTCCAAGGAGAATGCCGACGCCGCCGTTGGCCTTGGCGAGTATGCTCTTAACGGTCATGATTTGCGCTTCTTTCCCGGTACTGCCAAGTTGTGTTTCTCTTGTGGTTCCCTGGGCCACTTGAGGAATGCATGCCCCACACGCCCTCAAGTCAAGACTTTGCCTCCCTCCTTCATGTTCCCCGCGCCGGCACCGGCAAGTGCTGGCGGTGTCAGCTATGCTGATGCCGCCAAGCAAGCTCTCAACAAGGTCAACTCGGTCGAAAAGGATTTGCGCGCGGAGGTTGCCTATTTGGCAGGCCAAGTCAATGACATGAAGGAGCAGCTGGCCAAGTTCTGTTCCCAGCAGGATGCACTGCTTGCGGCCCTCAAGCTGGCACAGGACAAGGTTGCCAAGGAGGTCGAGGAGCTTGACATTCGCCAAGAGTCCATTGCCGGTTCGGTCGAGGGGCTGTTGGCGGATTTTGAGACCCTTGACGCCAAGTTTGAGCTTGTGGCTGATGCCCAGAAGCCTGGTCCAGACCTTGAGCCCAAGATCAGCAGGGTGGAGACCATGCTGCTTGGAAAGATTGAAGCGATCTGGATCTCATTGAACCGGGCGCAGAATCGTATTCAAGGTCTGGACTGGGATGTTACTGAGCCGAAGAAGTTTGGGGTGCCTCGTAAGGGGTGATCGACACTCTGCCTTCCCACATGACAAGTTTCTTACCCCTCCTTCCCTCTCTTTGCCTTCCCTGCCTCCCCCTGTCCCTTCTCCTCTCTCCTCCTCCCTCTCCTCCGCCTCCTTCTCCCCCCCCCCCCCACGACCGCCGACATTTCGGTATGGTACACATTTGCCGCCTCGCCTCGAGTATCCTAGCATATTGTCGGATTCGAGATTGACTCACGATATTCATCATGTGAATGCATTTTGATACATAGGTTACCAACAAAACTGCGCCTGACTCCGATTCGTCGACAACCACATCAACGACGTACCCGCTCCTCGTTGCGCTGTATCTCGCCCGACTTGTTGCGTACCAAGCTGCCCGCGGATTCCCCTCGTCAACCGACTCGATTGACTCGACCAAGTCCAAGCGCAAGTCAACCTCCACCGCCACCTCCGCGTCGACCACTTCACCGGCCAATCCACCTGCGCTCTCGCGACCCGACCCTCGTTTCCGGCTCCTTTCCACTGCCGCACCCTCACCCAGAACCGCTCACGCATGGTTCCGACTCGGAGCAACCAGCGGCAACGAAATCCGAGCAGCACTTGGACGCCACTGCAATCGACCCGGAGGTTGTCCGAAGCGTGCTTGATCCAGGCAGTGTGTGGTTGGCGGCCGTGACCGCGCCGAACGTCAGAATGCAAAAGAAAGGCGAGCCGTGGATGGCGCATGTCCCAGGTATCAAGAGCGAGCAGCACGAAGATTTGGTGGCCATTGATGGATTCGTCGAGTCCCTTGCACCAGGATTCAAGGCGGCGTTTGCGTCAACGAGCAACACACGCGCGGCAAACAAGAATAGGCAACGTGCCGTGGACAAGGTCAAGGACGAGATGGGCAAGGCGTTTGTCTGGATTGGACAGCACGATGACGACTGGGAAGCTCAAGTTGGGCAATATAAGGTCGGGCAAATTGCGACGACCGAGGCCATCGCCGATTCGAGTACGCGTCGTTTTGCGACTCGTTTTCAAGTAAGCTGCTGAGAAACAGTCGCTTGTTATCGCTGACGAACCCAATGCCGAAATCACGTCACTTGTCTCGACAACCATCACTGACATAGTCGGATGACGGTTGAATCCCCGACCGCCGACGAATCTGCTCCATTTGCACCATCCGCGGCCACGGCCGTCGAAATTGCTCCGCGTCTATTGAGCGCCGGCAAGGACACGCCGTCATGGCATTCGACTACTGACGAGGAGGAGCAAGGCGCAGCGTAACGCGAGGCCGATCCGCATCCGGCGGCAAGGGCCTTGCCGGTCACCCTAGAATACACCCTTGACGTCCGCGAGGCCCGTTGTGCATAAGCGAGCCCAACAAAACCGCTGCACACATGACTTGGCCAACATCGGCTTGCATTACTACGCATCGTGGACCGGCGAGTCTGCGTTGGGGCCATCGTCGTCGCCGTCGTCGTCGCCGCCGCCGCGCGAATTGGCTGCCCCACAGGAATGCTGCCGGTTTGCGGCGCGCGAGGCCGTGCAAGGCGATACTCGGCTCGTCTCGAGCGACTGGGGGGCCACGCGGGCCGCCCTACATGCAAGCGTGGGCGAGGATGACAGTGCCGATGCTTGCTCTCGGTTGGCGCGAGAAGTGGGCGACGACCAGTTGCCGGTGGCGTGGATGGCCCTTGCACAGCTCGCAGGCAAGGTGTTTGGGGAGGCCGGCGAGGGCGATTGAGGAGGGTGGTCATGACGAATGTAGAGATTACGTACATACGTATTCTGGCATGCATGGCGTGCCAATGCGATTTCGGAGAGTATTTTTCATGTTCATGGTTCATTTTTTGTTCACAAAGAAACTTTACTATGTATTATATATGATGTGTCCTGCTG
>MCFL01000193.1:0-46053 GCA_002102555.1 Catenaria anguillulae PL171 | reverse complement strand
TTGGTGCGCTGAGACACGACGATCAATGATGACTCTTGACTTTTGAGTGATCGGAGCAGACATACCATCCACCAGCCGGGTCAAGGCAGAGATTCATGTCGAGGTGCGAGCGGTATCGGCCCTTATCATTTGCCCAGGCACGCCAATACTGAGCTCGGGTCCAGTTGCTGGCGATTGAGTTGTTAACGCAAGCATGAACACTTGAATTGAGTGATGGGTCCTCCTTTGGGGATGGCCGGGGAGCCCCTGGAGAGAAAGATAAAATACCACTGGAAGAGTCGCACACGAGCACCTGCAAATGCCTGTCGCGAATCATCAATGGTCAGCAAGACTTCCAAATAGATATTGAAAACATCGAACGCTTGGAGAGTACGTACATGACCGCCTTCAACGTCGAGGCAATAGTCAACCCCGTCGCGTTTAATGGCAACGATTCAATGTCATCCCACCGGTGCGCCAAACTTGCTGTACATAGGAAAGGAAACAGCGATGCGCTGAGCTTCCATGTCATGCCCCGAGCACTATGACCTCCGTTGGAAGTGGGGTGGATCAAGCAGACGGCGGAGAGCAACGTACTTGATGGAGGTAATGCTCGTCGAATCTGCCCCGGCAGGCCCAGAGACGTGCGTCGGCGCTTTGACCATCTTCACAAGCTCAACAAGTCAGCCGGATCGCAACCGCGCGAACGAGAGCCAAGAAAACATACTGTTGGAGCCAGGACCATTTCAAGGCACCGACCGGCGTTGACGTCCACATCGCCAGCAAATCCCGCACGCTTGAGTCCGACATTGAAAATTGCATGCTAATCAAGCAAAAGCGTGCTGTGAGTGTCCAAGGGCGGACTTGCGGATGAGGACGGACGACAAGGGTACACACTGCTCGTCGCTCCATGCAAAGCCAGTGGATGGAGGGCCGCAAGAGCAATGATTGACAACAAGTATAAGAGAGACATGTAAGTAAGACGCGCGGGTAAGAAGTCTATGTGTGGATGTTGCGATAACCGATGCCGAATGGAGACGGCGGGAGCGCTTTGGACGAAGATGTGGGGGATCTGTGGGTCAGCATACCAGTATCAGGGGTGGATGTGCCTGGTGGGCATTGGCAAGCTTTATACTTTTGGACGGATTGAGTTCGCTCTTTTCGCCTCGTTTTTAACCGTGGGGGATTGAAGCTGTGGACAGAGTCGGCCAACATTCACAAGGCATGCATAAAGCTCGCCAATGTGGACTTGGCGTCGCCAATTAGGATGCCTCATCTCAGGTAAATGAGCCAGAACTTGGCCACCGGAGGGCATGAGTTGTACGTCTGGCAAAACACCTGCGCACTGCCTGCGCGTAGGAAATTACATAACTCCATTGTTCCATTGTTGGTTTAATTGATGAAGTTGCTCCTCCAAGTCGACACGTGCTTCATGCTAGTTTGATTTGGGCGCGAATGGGTCGTGGCGTCTTGCGAGTCATGGCTCAAGCATATTGAGCGCCACCGATAGTTTGAGAATATGTAACGCTCGTGATAGTGCTTCTTGTGCGGCGGCGTCGCAGCGGATGTACACCTGTCCACAAGGTACTTATGGCAAGCGAAAAACGCTGGCACTCCATTCAACGGCGGTGCATGTATGCCTGTGGTCGCTGAAGCAGAGACTTGATGAAATGTACAGCAAACATTCAAGCCTGCTCGAGAGACGCTTCAAGCACAAGCATTTTCCAGAGTGTTATTTGCACGCAGGTGCCAACAGGGGCGAGCTGCAGGTTCGTCTTAGTTGTGGACCTTATCTGGGATGCATGATCTGTCGCGATCACGATTCATTGGCTTCTCGCAACGTGAGACATCGGCACAATACTGAAGTTACTTGCAGGCGAAGGGCGCCTTTCCTTCATTCTTGTTGTATCTTCTGCTTTCATGCCAGCGAGGACGATCTGACTGTGCCATTTGTCTTTTTTTTTTTTTCACATTCCATACAGTAAAGTGGATGAATGCTACCCACTTGCATCGGTGCTTGTGCCCGCACGCGGACTCTTCATAGACACGTGCTCCTTGAGCTTCTTTGCAACCAAGCTCACCATGCTGCCAATACTTCCCGGCCCGCTTCGATTGCCACCATTCCCACTGGCCCCTCCAACGGACCCATTGATACCGCCGTCCTCTCTGAGCCGGCAACCCCTCTACCCCCTCCAACCCGCCTTCTTCACTCGACACATTGATTCCGATCCCGAAACTTACCCAAACTGATGGCATTTTCTGCTGTTCGGCTCAACATTGGCGCACCCTCCCCGCGACCGGGTAAAACAAGTCTGCAATACCTCCCAGCACGGATGTGCTAGACATGATCCGTTGAGCGAACGACGTGACGGCATGGGCAGCTAGGTACCGCGAGCCATACACACTTCCGCGACGGACGAAGGCTCAGACTGGGTTTTGGACGGGTGCGTGTGAGACGAGGCGTGATGGGCGTGTGGATTTGGTGGCCAGTCGTAGGATTGGACGACGAGCCCAGTGATGTGTTCGGTGCATTGTGCGAACGATGATGAAGACGAGGAGATAACAGCGGCGCAGTAGGTGACTGGTTGGAAACGAAGAAGAAGCAAAATTGTCGGCTGAGCTGACGGCCGTTCCGTGGCGGGCACTGGTTGTGGTAGACACGGGCCGAAACTCCACAGAGTCATACATGCCGAGGGAGGGTAAGATTTTTCGCCTGCTGTGACGGCAATTGATCCGCACGGCGTTTAATGGATGGAATGCTCGGCGCAGTCACGTCTGGGGCTTCACTGTGCATTGATAATGGTGCGACGTGGTTGCACTGACGGTCCTTGCTCGAGAAGATGTGGACCAATCGATTGTCGAGGGGACATGTCGATAGACCCGTGCTGGTGCCAGTGGCAACCGTCTTTGGTGCTGTGCATGACGACACTGTAGATGTGGTCGAGTTTGACCCAGAGCAGTCATGATGTCCATCGTGGCGACGGATTGAGCGCCGCGGTTGTCCGCATTGTATCTGAAATCGACAGCATGCTGCATCCGCCGACGCGTCCGGGACCCTCGGGCGAGGCAGGGTGCCCGCTTCGCTACTTGTCTCTGGTGTCGATGAACTGGCGCCTTGCGCCAACATCTTTGGTAGAGAAGTGGGCGCTGGTTCGTTTGTGATTTCTGGTAACGAATGCCCCTTCCTTTGCGATCGACCGCGCTCATTCCCACCATTCCCTGAAAGATGGGCCTGGCACGAAATTGACCATCCTGCTGCACACGGCTCCCAGCGCTGATGCGCTTCTGCTGGTGCCGTTTCGAGACCAGAGTGCTCGACCGAGTGGCCGCGGGTGAGCGAACAGCCAGCGCACTCTGCTTTTCAGTACGCCCCACTTGAAGATGATGAAGTGTTCTTTGTGCTTCCGGCTCTGCTTGAAACCGAGGAATGCGATGCATCGGTCGTGCATGAGGTTGTGATGAGGATTCGATCGTAAGCTGGTCCGATCCATGGCGCCGACCCGATGAGCTCACCCTGGGGTGACTACCAGTCGTCCAATTCGGTTGAGGATAGACTGTTGGCCATCTCACTTGTTTGAATGATGGTTGGCTGTCCGAACGTTGGCCTTCTGATCAGTTAGTGATAGCTCGGTTCGACAACACGAGCAGGTAATGAGTAAGAGGACGGACCACAGGATTGGCTGTTCTTTTTCGCTCCTTGTTTATGTGATCCTCTGAACGTTTTTCGGAATGTCCGCCTGTCCCATCGCGATGGCCTTCCTGTCCTGTACCGCCTTCAATTGCTGAGGGTCGCTGCGTCACACATGTTGTCAGGCACAAATGTCGAGCACCTAAGGTTACCATCAAGTTGCACGTCAAAAATCGACCGAGCTCCGAGTAACAAACGAGCGCGAGTAAATGCGTACATTGATAGAGCGTGTCGGCTGTGAAGTTCAAAACCACAAGTGCACTCAACGTGACAAAGATGGCAATCATGAGCAACCATTCGAATGCAATCTTTGCCTTGAGGCCGAGAACAATTGTTACCATGCTACCAATTAGAATGGCGATCAATAACTTGACTGAGGTTCGGACAGAGCGTCTTGACGGCGATCGACGCCGGTTCCCATGTTTTGAGCGTTTGCGGCCGACGCAACGATGGCTGTCGTGAAGTACTGGGATACCCATCTCGTGAGGCCGGGTGAGCAGGTAAGACAGTCCAAATTCTGTTCGTGAATCGCTCCCTGTCGGTTGCCCAATACCTTTTCGACCAAGTGAGGTCGTGGCCGCCCGTGGCTCGGAATGGGACCCTACTTTGCTGGTCCTGCCATGACCATGGTGACTCCATCGTGGGTTAGGCGACGAACTTACATCCATGATGGAAAAGTTATCTCATCCAGCTCGAGTGCATAAAGTGTCGCCACATGCGACTGCAATGGGGAATTTTCGTGTATCTTGTGGTCGATTGCGAAGACAGGCATAGCCGCGAACATGTGGCGGCTGCTTTCAGATGCACTGGCAATGAACTGTTCGCACGGACATGTGGATTGATTGATACGACATCATGCATTCTTGGTTTCACGAAAGGAAAACAAAATCTTTCCGCAATGCGTTACTCGAACATCCGATTTGTGCCTGTACATCCTGTCAGGTAACCCTTCCCTGGATCAAAAGCCCACCACATCTTATTCAGTCTCTGGCTTTCGATGCAAACCCGCATAGGTATCATGTATCCCTTGTTTGTGTCGGCTGGACATGTCCACGTGGATGAGGGATGACGAGGGTCAGATAAGAATAGAAGGTGAGCAAATAGACCTCATGCCCTTCAAAGTGAAAACAACAAACGAGGTGGCCGCACTGAACGCGGCCCAGAGCAAGTGAACACATCATTTGAGATCACGTGACCTTGAATGCAGACCATGTCGTTTGGCTGGCGCTCAGCACAAGCTCCAAGGCTTTCGTGTCGAATGTCTGCCTTTTGGTCTTCACGGGACATGTATCAAAGCAGACCATCGCCACGAAATCACAAAACGCATTGCATATCCCGTCCCCACCGTCAATCGTACCACCAACCCTTCTCCGAACTGAAACGAAGCCGATCATGACGACCGCCATCTCGCAACCGCACGCCCTCAAGGCCATTTCCGCCCTTGCCAAGTACCATGACACCAAAGCCGACTCTGAGCTGATTGAAGACGAAGGCGCAATCCACCTTGTCGTGTCGCTGTCCAAGATCCCGCGTGCAAAACCTGGCAAGCACCGCTTTGTGCGCCTTTCCCACGCCTACCGCGCGCCGGTCGGCACCGCGGGTGGTCCCACCGTGTGCCTTTTGGTCAAGGACCCGCAATCCGACATCAAGCAGCTCCTTGCTGCGCGCGGCGTCAAGGTGTCCAAGGTTCTGGGCATCTCCAAGCTCCGCACAAAGTATGCCACATATGAGGCCAAGCGCGACCTGGCAAAGGAGTTTGATGTGTTCCTCGCCGACGACCGAATCGTGCCCATGCTGACCAAGGCCCTGGGCAAGCGGTTCATGACACCGCGCAAGCTGCCCGTGCCCGTCAACGTGGCCAAGCTCACGCAGGCGAAAATCAACTTGGCGTTGCAGTCGAGCTACTACTCGGTGCCCACGGGCACCATGACGGACGTGCACGTTGGGCAAGTTGTAGGTATGCAGCCAGAGCACATTGTGGCAAATGCCATGGATGCCGTGAGCGCATTGACGGCCGCTCTTCCCAAGCGGTGCAATGGCTTCGAGTGCGTGCAGACGCTTGCATTCCGGATGCAGGGTACACCGGCGCTGCCGTTTTACAATGCGTTGCCCAAGGTGGCGAGCGATGCGCAGTTGGAGGCGGCCGAAAAGGCAAAGCTCAAGGAGGGCAAGGCGCCGGGCAGCAAGATGAGCAAGAGGCAAAAGATGTGGGAAGAGATGGTCGCTGAGGTCCAGGAGAGCGATGACGAAAGCGATGAGGATGCCGAGATGCGCGAGGCCTCGGCAAGTGACGAGGAGGAGAGTGATGACGATGCCATGGAGGCATGATGATTTGTTGGTTGCCACCACGTTCCCTTCCTTTTTGTACACACACGATTATAAACGTATCACCCACTGTGCCCTGATTTGCCCGCTGCACAAAACTACCCGTATATTTCCATGGTTTTGAAAGTAATATGGAAACGACCACCGGGCTCACGGTGATGACTCGAGCGCTCCATGCAAGAAGAGTGTTCAAGCTCCACCACCCGGAGCCGCACCGCCCTTCTTGCCGTTGCCTTTCGCCTTTCGCCATTTGAAAAAGAACTCACGAAACGAAACCTGTCCTACCAGCAACGCTACCGCGCCCTCCAAATCAACTGCCTCCCTCGGCACACGCTTGCCAGCGTCCCCACCATGTGGCGTCAGCACCATATCCACATCCGGGTTGGATCCTGCAGCCAACATGAGCGCACCGCGAGCTAGCTTGCTAAGCGATCTGGCCGTGGGAAGAACGACGCACAGAGAGACTGCGGAAATGACGCCCCAAATAATGGAAAACAGGACAAAGAGCGACCCACGAACGGACGGGACAACATCGTCAATGCTCGAAGCTGGTACGGCCACCACGAGGTACCAGTTGGCCGGCCACCCGTGGGAACCGGGCGTGGCAAAAGTGGTGGGCTGTACTGCAGAGGTTGAAGATGAAGGTTTAAAGACGTTGCGGACAAAGTAGCGGTATGCCAGGCCCGACATGGACGATGTGGCCGTGTACGAGTCAGAAGATACGGATATCGTCCAAGACGCGTCGTGGACAAGCGGCACTGTATCCGGTGCAGCGACGGCCTTGGCAGCAAACGCCTTGAGAGCCGGATCAACGCCCGCGGTGGTGGCAACTTGTGCGAGTGGGAAACGGAGAGATGCAAGACGCAACGTCATTGGCGATGAGGCTGCAATCACGTCCAAAGATCCAGCGTCCACGATAAATGCCTCATAATCTAGCGACCCAAATGTGTCCTCGCCCGCAATCGTGCCCAATCCTTTGCTGAGCGCCGCCGACAGCATGGCGTAGTCTGTGGCCACGAGCACAGTGACATTGCTCCCATCCGACACGTCTGGTGGTGCGATGGGTGATTGTGCGGCAAGAACAAGCCAGTCATTGGTGGATGTGACTTGCATGGTTGTCCAAGCAAACGTTGTCGTCATATTGCCAGCCAAGCTGCTCTGCCAGGTCACTTCCGCGCCTGGTTGTCCTGATCTTGTTTTCAGCTGGTCCATAGTGGACTGCCACCACGGCTGCTGCTGCAAGACATAGCTCAGCGACCCTATGATCACGGTGGCTGGGTTCCCACTTGCGTCCAGATTCCACTCGTTCCGGATCTGACTGGCGACCCGGTACATGGCCAACCCGGTGCGATCTCTTCCCTGCCGCTGCGTCGCATAATATCCAACCACCTGCGATCCAGCAACGGCCGACATGGACGCGATCGCGTCCAAGCTGACAACTCGTGACAGGAGATCCGTGTGTGCATTGCCAAACGGATTGCTGGGTGACGCTTGTGTGTACCAAGCAAGATGCTCGAGAGCTGCCTGGCGCATGCCATAAAGCAAGTGGCCAATCGACGACTCGACGTGATCAATGCGCCAATGGGCCTGTGCAAGGGCTTGATCCAAGAGTGCGGATTCGCCCGGGGTGCGGACAGCGAGCCACATGAGGACGGACGAGACCACGGTAAGCACGAGCGATGTGAGGCAAAACGAAATGCGGATCGACGGCCGCGCGGCATAGGGGAGGGACACTTCAGCCGGCATGTCTATGAATGTTTGGCAGAGTCGGGTACGACATTAGGAACAGGGATCCTGCGATTGACGAGAGTGGGCAAGACGACAGCTACCGTCAAATGCGACTTGGCCGCGGCCCTTGCGCTTCTTGCCTTCCGTTCTATCCTTGATACTGGAGGATGATGTCGGGTGCTTGGAGTCATTTGTGCCTTCTGTTGTTGACCCATTCCCTTCCACGATGCCAAGCTGAGGCGCGGACCGTCGAGCTGCGGCGTCTCTGACGTCGGTCGACTTGGTGTGGTTCGAGTGATCGTTGGTCATTTGAGCGTCAGTTCAAGGACTCGGACTTATTGCAAACAGTTTCATGGGACGGATGGAAGGCCCTCAACTCAAGCCGAGGGTGAGTTATGACGAGTATGGGAATCTGTTTCGTGCTTGCAACGAGTTGCCAGTGGCAGGAGCACGATGAAGGTGCCCTGCTACTGCGGGACGGGAAATGGACCATCACAGCGCAGCAGATATCCGGTTGGATCTGCCCAGGACCGCAAAAGTCTCCTTCTTGTCGGACAGTATGAATCCGGGATGGGAAACGTGAAGAGACAACCAATCGGAGGGACACTGACGCGCCAACTTGACGTGGGTGGCTGCGCGAGCGTGGCAGATCGACTGCCTTCATTCCTTGAAATCACACGTAATGTAAAGCCAGCACCCCAGGGTCCACCGAACGAATACAACCCAACGCACTCCAGAAACCAACCCAAAGCATCACTATGTCGTCCGCATCAATCACTCTCTCAGCCACTTTCACCTCCTCTGCCTCACCAGACACCTCGCCGACACTGCTCGCCTCAGCCCAAGTCGCTGCCCCCGCAGCAAACGCAAACATCATGCACGCCTTCATCCCGGCACTCGCACAGCTCCAAGCCGACATCAATACGCAGCTCACGGCCTTGTTGCATTTGGACGCCCAGTCGTCGTCTGCTGCCGGCAATAGCAAGGTGAACAGTAAAGATCGGCAGGGTGGGGACGACGAGGATCAGGAAGAAGAGGAAGTTGAAGACCAAGAGGATGATATTGATGACAAGCACACGCTACCTGCCAGTGCCTTGGGTGCTCCAGATGCACGAGCTTCCCCGGCGGCAACGCACAAGCGACCAAGGCTCGATTAAGGCGACCTACATACAGAGGATCAAAGGGATCCCAGGTCGGATCTCAAGCAGAATTGATAGTGGAGGAATGGTTTTGTATACATGTATCGTTTGTACAATGCAATGTGGCGCAAGCCCATGATGTGGTGGTTTGTAAAAGGCGACTTGGGATAAAGCACAATTAAGATCCACCCTGCGGTGCAGCCGTCACAATGACTGTCGGTGGAGGCGCCTTTGGACTGGAAGCAGACCCGCTTCCCGCCTGTGTCCGCCTCCTCGCGACGGGCCGCCCCAGGCTGACCACGGGTCCATTTGCAGTGCTCACAACCCTACTGCTACCCCCACGACTACTCGTCGACGAGCCATTTCTTCGATGTCCTTTACTTGCGCCTCCCGCCTTACCCATGGCAATCGACGACGGTGGATCCATGGACACGGAGGGCGACCGGGCAGTTGACGGCGCATCAAACAATTGCTCGATCCTCGCCTTCCACTCGTCCGGATTGATGAACCGTTCAATCTGCTCCGTCACACGGCCAGCAGACCCATACATGACTTGCTCACTGGCAGCGGCAGCGGCAGCCATGGTGGAGAGCGAGCTCGGTACAACGCGCGTGACCCAGCCTCCTTCGTCACCGGGAGTGTCCATGGCGACCGTTGGTGTGGCCGGGTCGTGGTCGTCATCTGCAAGACCCCGTGAATGCTGGGATGACGACGAAGTAAAGAGGCGCGATGCATTGGACCACACAAAGCGAACAGGTAGCGACGTGATCCAGGCCACGCGGCGTACCGCGCGAATCACAAGCAGCACGGCCCATAGGATAAGCGCCAGGCCGGCAAGCAGATACGAGAGCAGCGTGTAAGCCGTTTCGAGCATAGTGTCGTCGCGCCGGCGCCGGGCCGCGGTCCGGCCTTGTGCCGAGTCTTCAAGTCGTTTGATCTAAGTCGTGGAAGTGGTCCATTTTGTTTCGATGAGACATGACTCCCACAAAAAGAAATCCCAGGAAGCAGCGTACCGTCTGCAAATACTCGCCGCCAACAGCCCACTCCAAATCCTCCACCAACCCAACCAACTCCTCGCCCACCGCCTCGACTTTTCTCACCCTGTCCCTGGCTCGCACAAGCACCTCGTCCGTCTTCGCCAATGCACCATTCCACACCTGGACCGTCTCACTGAGCTCAACACCTGGCTCGAACGCAACCAGCGGCGCCTTTGCGCTCGTCACGGCCGCAACCTGCATGCGAATCTCGTTTGCTGCAAGCTCGGACGCGCGAATTCTTTCCAGCAGCGCCAACGCGCGCGCATCAATTTCAGATACGTGCGCGGAAAACACGGGCGGGACAACGAGTGTGTTGGCGAGTGTCGCGCGAATGGCCGATATGGGCACGGGCGGCACGTCCAAGCCGCAGTACAAGCTTGCTGGATCAATGCCCAGGTAGCCAGTGTCGGAGGATGAGGACGAGGCGTTGGACGAAGATGCAGATGCGTGCACGTCCGGGTCGCTTACAACGACAACAACCGAGTTGGATGGCGGCAAGAGAGCGGGTGCACCCAGGTCGAGCGGCTGGCCGTATCCTGAGGCGCCAGACGTGATTGGCGGCGGAGGCGGCGAGTGCGGTGTGCCGCCGCCCAGCTTGGGCGAGCCCGTACGAGAACGGGGACCACCAGGTGTTGTCGAGAGTGCTGACGTGGATGGGACGCGCGACGTAGACGAGTCGCGGCGTAACAGCTGAGATGGGTGCGGGAGCAGACCTGAAGCACCGGTGCCACCTGGGTCGCTGCCTCGCCTGAAGACGCTGGCGAGGATGGAAGGCGATGTGGCCGGAGCATGGGATGGCGGGAGCGATGTGTGATGCGGGGATGTGGAGCGCAACGAGCCAATCGTGTCGCCACCAGACGAGGCGATTGGAAAGAGGGGCAAGTCGAACGGGCCGTGGGCAGACGACGAGCCTGGGCCGGGGCCTGGGTGGACGGACCCGAGGCTGGTTGCGGCGGCAGAGTGGCGGCTGCTACCAGGTGGCGAGGGCGGTGGGAGAGGTGGTTCTGGCGTGTTGAGGTCAGCAAGTTCCTGGTTGTCGATTTCCCAAACGGAAAATCGAGTGCGACGGCCAAACGGGAATGAGGGGGCGGGTGGTTGGAGGGCATGGAAGCGGGGAGCGCTGGGCGATAAACGACGCCGCAAGGCCGCGAGTGGGTTGTAGTTGCCAGGGTCAGCCATGATCATGGAGTAGCGTGAGGCCAGGTACGCCTTGGCTTGTGCGGCTCGATCAAGCGTCGCAGAAGAAATGCCGGGTGGCGGTGGCGGTGGTGGTGGTGCAGCATCCGATGCAGCAAGTGACGAGCTGGCGGGAAGTGCGGGTGTAGACGTGGGCAGGTTTTCGACAGATCCGGGCTTGTCCACAAGGTCTCCATCGGAAATTGAGGGCGAATATGGTACGACGATGGCCGAAGACCGAGCGGCTGCCGTAGTGATGCTGGGTGATACTGATGGTGCGATGCGTGTTGCTGACGGTGCCATACTCCATGGGCGGGACCCAACAACCCCAATGCCTGTCTGCTGCAGGTCGTGCGGGAGCTGACCTGAGGACGCGAGTGCGCCAGAGAGAGATGAGGAAGATCGTGACATGTGCTGTGCAGCTGAGCTAATGGTCGTCGAAGACGGCGGTGTGCGGCCGCTGGTCGTTGCACCTGCGCCACCAGAGGACGTGTTGGCCGACATTGTGGTGGCATTCGGATTGGCGGCGGCAGCAGCGACTTGAAGCGCAAGTGCGAGAGCCTGAGCATCGGAAACAGCAAGGTTGACGGCATGGGCCACATTTTCGTGCTCATGGCGGTCATCGGAAGCGGCCCTTGGGCGGGGTGGTGGTTGCGGCTGTTGTGGAGCAGATGTTGTTGCCCGTATTGGTGACATGGCCATGGTTGGAGTGAGAGGGGTCCAGCTGGGCGAAGACACTGGTGCCACTCCTAATGGCGACGGAGGGATAGGCGGGACAGGTGGTGCAGAACCGGGAGACGTTCCAAGGTGCTGAGGGTGCGGGTGGGTGTCTGCGAGCGGAGAGGGTGGCGTGACGACCAGAGTGGTGCTATGCAGAGACGCCATTTCCGCCGCTGTGGCCCCGGACATGGGTATGGGCGTGACCGAGGATGGCGGTCGGCTGCCATCCTCGAGTTCGAGTTCCCTATCGCTGCTTGAAGACGACGACGACGACGACGACGACGAAGCAAGGTCGAATGGCGTCGACCGCCGCCTCGAAGTCGAAGACGCGCCGCCAACCGACGAAGACGGGAGCATGACGGAGGTGAACCGTGAGAGATCGACTTTGGCCCGAGAAGCTGCCAGCTGCAGTGAGCCCTGGTGCGGATTTGCTTGAGGTTCTCAATTGAGGGCAATGCTAAAGACATGAATGGTTGCGGCATCCTTCACCTTCACTTGAAACAAATTCATGAAAGTGCGCGTACATGCCAGACAGCTGTGAACCATCGTCCACGTCCATGTCCACGTGAACGTGAGAATGAGCATGTCTTGCACCACTCGTACTCGTACTGCACTCGCATAGCAATAAGTAGAGAAAGTATCCAATGCACTGCCGGACAGGTGTACCACCCACTCAAGGTCAAAGCGCCCAAATGCAACCACATCCAGCATCCAACCGTCCAACGACGGCGACGGCGACGACGACGACGACGACGACGATGCCATTCTTGTCTCGCGCCGCCTTCGCCTACTCTGCATGCTACTGTGAGGAGAATGTGTACCTCATGCTTGAGAGCCTGCTCGGTCAACCATGCCAAGCTTCAAGTGAACCGCCATTGGAACTTCCAACGGCGTTGGCGGATCACTTTGACCTGTTTGCCGTCTTCATTTCCAATCCGACCCGTTCGATCCCACTGTGGAATCATTGGGACCGTTCCGCGGAGCAGCCTCGTACGCTAGCATTTCGCATTTCATATGATGTTCACTTCCGAACCCAACCGATTGTCCAATCTTGCTCTTGCACACAGGCACTGTGTGCTGGGACTATCACGTCATAGGCGTCGGGCGACCGAAACGCCAATCACACGGTCAAACAGCAACCGATTTTCGAGCAACTGAAAGCATCGTCTTGGACTTGGACACGGCCCTTGCCTTTCCGATTAGCTTCACTGTATACGCGCTTCACGCTTTGCGGGTCGACCTTCAGCTTGACATTCAATTTCAGCGGTTCGTGGTTGGAAGCCTTGGCTGCGCTGCCGCTGCTCGCTGATGGTAGACCAGTGTCCATTCTCACCTGGATTGCTTGACTAGATCATTCCGAGTCATTGCCGCCAAGGATTACCTCTCGCACTTTTCGAGCGACAGGCGCCACATGCGCAAACCAAGTTCGACCTCGAGCAACACAGCTAGGAGTGATGATGTCGGGAGTACCGACGCCGACACGACGCATGGGTGCTCATGGATCATGCCGCCGCCGAGCTACCCACCGATTCGTGGCCCAAACGCCCGGTCGGAACACGATCTGGAGGCATTTATCGACATGTGTGCCGGCCATTCTGATCGGGTGCCAGGAATCGTCGTGAACCAGGAAGCGTTCATTGACATGTTCGGGTGCGGTCTGGGAATGAACATTGGACCACGCATGAGTGATGGAGTAGTGGGAATGTGCGTCAATCTTTCAGTTGTCACCAATTTCCATAGTGTGTACTCCTGTGTGTGACATATGCATGGAAGTACAAGTGGGGATCGTTGGCTTGCATGACTGGAGCCCATTCAATGGTCTGCTGATGTAGAAACGTACTTGGATTTGATTCAATTTTGTCTGCGGCTTGGGCACCATGCCCTTGACGGGCTCGCGTTTGGAAATGGACAAGCACTTGATCCCGAAATCATGAATGCCGTCTCGCGTCGCCGACCCGTTGGTCCGCATGAAGAAAAATGATGCATGAGGCGGTATTTCGGCATGAGTAACGAGCTCGCGCGGGGGGTGCTGTATTACATAGCTGTGCCTTATAAAGCGTCGGAGATACCTGCCCTTCGCCCGCGGCCCCAACGCATCATTTTCCTGATCTGTTTCTTTCTTGGTACTCAGGCCGCATTGCCTTACATATACCCCTCCGCCCTCAATTGACGATCGGCTACCCGCCCAAGTTTCCTACCCAAGATTATCATCTGCCATGGCCGAGCAAACTCAAACTTCTCGCGCCTTCTGCCCGATCCCATTCGACGGGCCCACAGTACGCCTCGCATCCCTTCTCGACACGTTTCGCAGATATTGCACATCCAACACGCCAAATCGCTTGTGCGATGACGACATTGCCGATGATATTCGCTCCGTCGTGTCCAATGCGCCAGCTCAAGTCCTTGCCAGCGCCACTCTGGACGGATGCATTGTGCTCGTGTCGCCGACGCGACGAAATCGAAACCTCGAGCCCTTGTTCATGTGCTCGCAGTTTCTGCAACCCGGGACAATTGAACGGCCTGCTGGATCCAATTCGCTTCGATTTTTGTTTTCGGGCACCACCTCGGGCGTGTTTTCAACTGACATTGGGCGCGAGTGTGGGGCACGAAATCGCGTCTGTTCGTCCATTGGGTCCGACCAACCGCTGGGTCTCGGATTTGCGCTGCCGACCGATGCCGCTGGCCGAGAGTCTGGTGAAACCATGCTGCTGCACGGCTGTTTACAGTCTGGCACGACCAGGAGGTGCTCGTACCTTGATCTCGGTGTCGCCTTAGGTCCATCCAATCGAGCTACGCTCATCTCAACGATCCCCCAATTTGCATGGTGTGGGACAATCGAGAACCCGCGGCCAGCACTTGCGCAAGCCCTGGCGCTGCTGGCAACCGCACCTCCAATCGCACCTAATCAACCATCGCCGACGCCATCGCCGACGCCCGCACCAACCTCTAGCGCGACTCTTACCACGTCGCTCGGTCTTTCGCGGTCAGCCACAGCGTCAAGTCAAGGCGCATCATCAACAAGTGCTGCGACGCCATCACCTTCGGATTCAGTCAAGGAACAATCCAGTAGACCCGGTGCGCAAATCACGGCCGGCATCATTGGGCTCATTGCGATTCTCCTTGGCGTACGTGCGTTTCTGGATCACTCGACTCGCTCAATCATTTTGTCTCACAGAAACACGCGTTGGTTATTCCAGGCGGCACTTGCAGCTTTTGCCCTCTTTCTCGTCCGGCGGCGGCAAAATCGGCTTGCAAAACAAGAAGCCGCCGAGGTCAGCGCCTCATACGGCTCTCTTGCTCGGCGCAAGTCCGCAGCTGGGTCTATGCACTCGTTCGGAGGCGACGCAGGAGGTGCCACATTCGACCGCACTGGCCCACGGCGCACGTCCTTGACACCTCTGGCGTCCATGCACACGGTATCAACATCGGATCCAACGTCACCAATCAAGAAGTCGGCTCGATACGACCCGCATGGCCCGTTATCTCCAGCGCTGCCCACTGTTGGGCTCACCCGTTTGCCGCTCGCAGCCCTCATTTCGCGGCCACTGGACGAAATCCTTTCCGGGTCTGACACGGGCGCAAGTTCCGATTCCCGACCTGACCTCATTGACGCGTTCGACTCTATCTTTACCGATCTCGAATCACACATCATCTCGCAGCTTGTGTGCTCCATATCTCCCGGCGCAGCACCCACGCCGTCGCCGACATCGGGCGGCACTTCAACACTACCTCGGCCCCTGTCGGCCATGTCCGCACGCACCTCCAACCACCAACGTGCCGTGCGCTTGGCATTTGCCACTTCGGCTCTTCTTTCCGCCGTCCGCGGCCGACCCATTTCGCCCGGCTTGGTCCCCGATCACGTCATCGCGACGTTCCAAGCCTTGTTGCAGCGCATGGTCAGGCACGATCCAGGCAGCGCCCTTGTCATGATTGCCGCAGGTCAAAGCGCGTTGCGTTACACGGCCGTGACTAGGGTGTATCATGCGGCCGAGGGCGCCATGGTGAGTGTCAAGCAGGGTGGGGAGGACAAGGAGCTTGTCAGGCATACGGCTGTGGTCGAGGCAACCTGTTTCCCTGGGTGGGTTGGCGCGGATGGACAGGTGGTGGTGACGGCAAGGGTGAGTATCAGTTGAGGAGGTGAATTGAACGGGGTTGGCAGTGAGTTTTTTTGTGTCTGTATTGATTGAGTGCTGTACCCAATGGCGATGTAGCTGTCTGTCCAAGCAAATGAAGACAACCCAAAATGGCCGATTCCCATCAGATAGTGAAGCGACATAAGTTCTGCGTTCATTGGGCGACCGCTACGATAAGAGTAACAGAGTGCGTGACAAAATGCTCGTGGCATGAGGATGCAGAAGCAACATCGGGAGAAGAAAAAGTGTACAAAGAGGAGGAGCATGGGCAACAGGTATGAACAAAGGACAGAGTCGTTACAAGACTCGAGTCAACCAAGACTCAACATAAATGAAACGGAGAAAGAGTAAGAAGCAGACAAAGGAAACAAGTCAACCACCATCATGTTGGTGGGCATTGCACATCAAACCATGTCATCAGACAAAGCCTCAGCACTCAAACCGTCCACTTGGCCCAATCTGGCCCGCCACCCCCGCGCTTGATGACGCCAGCCCGATGATACATTGTCTCGAACCGAATGTGATTGTCCAATGCCCACCACGTCTGCCTGACGGCCGTGTCACACAGCTCCTGACGCTTTGCCTGCAAATCCTCGCGCTCGCCCGACACGTCCACAATCTCGTCGGCATGTGGATTGCCCGCGCCACCCGCCACGGCCGCCAGTGCCTTGGGATTGTATTCCGCGAGCCACAGCGTTGCCCATTCCTTTGTCGCTTGCTCGAGCGGAACCATGGCGTCCAGCCGCGCAGCGACCAGCGATTTGGTCTTTTCTTGGTTGGCAATGTTTTGCGTACGGTGGGCTTCAACATCGGCCTTGGTTGGCGGCGGGTACTTGAAGATGAACTGCCCCGGTGCTTGGGTCGGGCTTGTTGGGGTCGGCGGCAAAACAGTTCGGCGGGGATGTTGGCGGGGTCAATGTATTGGCCGAGCTCGGAGGGTTTGGCAAACACGATTTTCGCTTGAACGACGGGGTCGAGCCAGGGCTTGATGAGTTTCCAAATGCCCGAAAAGATCCAGGGGGCGTTGACGATGGCGCACAGACCGAGGGATTCCGGATAGTAGGATTGGAGGCAGTTGATGAGGAACTTGACCATGTTCTGCGCAGAGTATTCAAGTTCCGATTGAGCACGTCAACACAAAAGAAAACACGGAGAAAGGCAGTACGAGCGTACATTGTCCATGTTAGCCATCCCAAAACCCCCCAAGTTGAAGACAATTGTGACTGTCTCAACAGGCTCCTTGAGAAGCAACCGTCCCGTCTCCATCAGGTAGACTGTATGCCGTTGAAGCATCTCCTCGGACTGGGCGTTTTGCTTGTGATGCCGCGCATTGATGTAAATCACGGGCCGACCAAGACGATCTTCCTGCCAATAGTACGCCTTGCCCGAACTAAACTGCCCTTGGTCAATGGCCGCCTCGCCCTGTGCAATCACGTCAAAGACGTTGGAAGCGGCGCGCCATTTGAGCGCTGTCGTCAGCATGGTGTAGGCGCGATGGACGTCAAACTTGCGTGCGCGGAGGAAGCGCAAGATGAATGGGTCCGGATGTTGGTCCTGGTTTGCGAGCCACAATTCACGGCGGATATCGGCCACAGTGATGGGTGCATTTGTCAGGTCGATGGTGGAGGTGGTGGGCGTTCCAGGCTGGGATCCGGGCGGCGTGTTGCCGCCAATGTGCGTCGACGTGAATGGCGTGTCGCCAGGGAGCGCAAAGACGTTGAGGAGGTGCAGCCAGAGTTCGGCGAGTGCAGAGGTTTGGTCCATTGACAAGTGGTTGATGCGGCCCCATTGCGGCGACGACAATGACAGGTTGGACATGGACGTGGTGAGCGATTGGCCGCTCACTGCGCCGGCATCGTTGTTGTTGTTGGTTGGTGCGCCTGCCGTGTTGGTGCTGGTGGTGGACCCGGTTGGTGAGTCGGACGAGCCAGTGGTCTCGGCAGCCGCAGACTTTTGGGCCTTTTTGCTTAACGAGCTGGACGACGTCGATTTCTTGAACATGTTGGGGTTTTCTTTGCATGCGATTTAATGATTCAAGAGTGAGCTGATGCGTCAAGGCGGTATGGCAGGCGTTGTACGCTACTTGTATGAACGCCGGACCGGAATTTGCGAACGAGTCAAAGCCCACGGCAAGTCGGCAGCAGGTCGCGGTGAGACTTCTTGGCGCGCCTTGGCTCGACGTCAGAGGGCACCGAAAAAGCCCAAATGAAAACGGGGATGGGAGGTGAGTTGGACGCGACCACGAGGATCAGATTGGGCTGCCACTGCCAGATGCTGGATCTCGAGGAAAGAGAGTCGAATGCACAGAGTACTTACATGGGCATGGAGAGTGCTGGGCTTCTGCCAGTGGGTTGCTGAACGAATCTGGCCTTGTCTGTCTGTCTTGTCTGTCTGTCCGGTCGTGTGACCTCGTGTGGCCTCGTGAACACAACGCGAAACAGCAGTGTGAACGTTGGGTCTGGGACAATTCCCGCATCAGAAAAGCGAGGCGAAAACGGACGGCGGCAGTGAAATACGCCGAGTCATGGTCAATTTTCATTCTTAAGTGACTGGAATATTTTCTTGATTGCCCATAATGCAAGGTCTGTCCAAGAGTTTTGGACTGGCTGACTGAACAAAACACGAAACCCAACTGCTTTCATCGACGCTCGTCGTTCTCGTGCTACAGGGCAGTGAGGCCAAAACGGACAGCATGGGGTGATAGAGCCAAGCCATGGTCACTTTTTGTTGTTAAGTGACTGGAATTTTTTCTTCATTCCCCGTAATTCTAGGCGTCTCTCAGCCGGACATATCGCGCAAGAGCCAATCAATCGCGGCACAAACGTGAACGTGTGGGGAATGCTTCACATGACGCGTGTCCCTCCACAGGCTGGCTCGACGACCAACGAAGACCACCATTCTGGAACGGTGGTTGCGGTATCGTATGAGATTTATGCTTGGTTGGTCGCCGTACAGTTGGATCCAGCTGCAGCCGCTGCGCAACGAGGGCCGGCAGCGGAGCAGCAATGCATGAAGGCTAAGGCCAAGGCCTATGTAGAAGCAAGGAGATGATAACCCTTGCATGATCACGAGCTGCGAGCAAAGCGAAGGCGACGGTGATGTGAGCCAATAACTGCGGCTAACTGAGTCAAACATGAGAGTGGGAGGATGCTTCACTTGCCAGGCGCTTGTGCCATGCTGATTCCCTATTCCCCGACAGATGGATCCAGCGGCAGCTGCTGGGCAGTGGGGCGGCAAGGGAATACGGCCAAGGCTGGAGTCGGTTTATGCACAATACTTACAATCGAGAACGTAATAATCGCCATCGTTGCTTTTGGTCGCTGTACAAGTCTGATCGAGCGGCAAGGCGTGAAAGCCACAGTCAAGGCGGAGGAGATGACCCTCGCTTCATCGCTCACGAGTTTCGAGCCAAGCGAAGGCGACGGTTATACGCTAACTGTCTCGCCTCGAACTGAGTCAAACATGAGCTATGTACGACGCGTTTGCACCACAGTGATTCCCTGTTCCCCGGCAGGTGGATTAAGCAGCTGCAGAGCAGCGAAGTGGCAAGGTATTAAGGCCGAGCCTGGGATCTGTCTACTCACAAAACTATTTCCATTATTGTTTTTGGTCGCTGTCAGTTGGATCCAGCCGCAGCCGCGCAACTGTGAGGGCTGGCGCAGCCGCCTCGAGCAGAGGAGCGGCAACATTAACGGCTGGGACCAATCGCAGAAGCCCAGCATGAGCGTGAAACATCGTTTCCCGTCGAAGTCGCAGTTTGGACGAGAGAAACATGTGATTGTTTATGGCGCTTCGAAATTCGTCGCACACACGAGGCCTTTTCCGACGATGACCTGGAGTCGTGGAACCTTAAGGGAATCTTATGCGAAACACCAAGAAGCCACACGGAACTTCGCTGGCCCAGTTACGCGTCGATCGCCCCCAGTACCGTTCCCACTTGCACTTTGACTTGGACAACCGCCAACGTATTCGCATGCAGGAAGGCGGCGTCCTTCAAGCTATGCCCCTCATGCAAGCGCCTCTGAGCATTTTATTCAAACTTCCAATCTCAATCGTCTACCACAAGCACCTACGTTGCCCGCATCGCTATGGTTCGCGGGTGCCCGGCACTCCAACACTTGCCATGCTTTTGGTGCCAAATGGCTAATGACACAGTCAACTGGACATCATCAACAGGGTCTCCTCGATCTGCTCCGCCGCCTCCGTCGAGGTACCAAAGAGATTCGCATCTTGCTCCTGGGCCTCGACAATGCAGGCAAGACGACCATCCTCAAGCGACTCAACCAAGAAGACATCACCGAGGTATCCCCAACGACGGGTTTCAACGTCAAAACAGTCCAGACAAGTGGATTCAAGCTGAACGTGTGGGATATTGGCGGCCAAAAGGTGATCCGGCCGTACTGGCGCAACTATTTTGAATCTACAGACGTGTTTGTTCGTACATATACTAATACTGGCGGCCAAGCGCGTCGCTGCTCGCTCGTTGTGGCACTCAGTTTTCTCACGTGTGAGGTTGTGCTCTACATTCACACAGATCTTTGTTATTGACAGCTCGGACAAGCGGCGGCTCGAGGAAGCGTGCGTCGTAACCTCACAGACTTCATGTCGTTATGTACGAAAATCTTCTCACTTGCTCATTCACTCCTCAGTGGCCTCGAGTTCAAGCAACTGCTCGACGAAGAAAAGCTGGCCAAAGTGCCAGTACTTGTTTTTGCCAACAAGCAAGATCTTACAACTTCTGCTCCGCCGGACGAGGTACGCAATTCGACTAATGTCCTGCCTTTCCCAACATGACGCCTACTGACCGTAACTTGTCCTGTATCCATTGATTCATACTTCAGATTGCCTCCTTGCTCAACTTGCATTCGATCCGCGACCGAACTTGGCAAATCCAACCGTGCTCGGCCAAGAATGGGGACGGTGTTCAGGACGGAATGGAATGGGCATGCAAGCAGGCAGAAAACAAAAAGTGACGCTTTGGCTGCTACCTTCTGAGAATTACGTACAATACAGACAAGGGCAGCTTGTGGCGACAAGACCGTCCCTGCTCCCGCACACATTTTGCTGTTTGAGAGCTTCAAGGCCAATTAATTTTTTGTCCCTTGCTTGCAGGCAGGCAGCACTGATCGTAAGCCGAGGCAGCCACTCAGAGAGCATGAGGAAACAGCCCGGTCCCGCGAATAGACGGAGACGGAAACTTGTGTCAGCATGTACGCTGTGATTCTGGACAGGCATGCAAGTATGACCCAGCTATCCCCAAAGGCGTGGTGCCCGAGTGGTCCAAGGCGGCCGGCTACTAACCGGCTGCGCTCTGCGCTCGCACGTTCGAATCGTGTCCACGTCGTCATTGCTTTTCATTTACCGAGCCTATGCCTTGCCACTTCGTTGAGGGAACACTCAGGATGTGACTGATCATCGGATTGATGAGGGTGAGACTGAGACACTGACATGACACCTCCGACCTGACGGATCGGTTACTCTCCACAAAAAATGAAAAAGGGTCCGATGCCAAACACGGAGCCTTCAGCAACTGACCCTTGACACTCCATGCAATTATAGAAAACCAAGCAGCAAACTGCCTTGCCATCCTTGACTCCATCGCTACTACCGCCCGCCAACCACCGACGGCCCAATCGCCACCATGAAGCATCTCAACACTCCTGAAGAGATCGCCACATTCATCTCGTCGATGGATACCTTCCTCCTCGATGTTGACGGCGTCGTCTTTCTGGGCACCCAGCTCATCCCAGGTGTCGTCGAAGCGCTGGCCCACCTGCGCTCGCTCGGCAAGCGCATATTTTTTGTCACCAACAACTCGCTCAAGTCACGAACATCGTATGTGGAAAAGTTTTCTGCAAAGGGAATTCATGGCGTCGCAAAGGAGGAGGTCTTCAGCGCGCCGTATGCGGCAGCGTGCTACTTGAGCGACATTGGGTTTCCCAAGGAAAAGCGGGTGTATGTGATGGGGGCGGATGGGGTCGTCGAAGAGCTGCGAGAGCAGGGGATCCAAGCTTGCGGCGGAATGGTGCGGGTCCTGGGCAGCACCGACTTGACGGCCACTGACAGTCAACGTAACGTGACTTAGGATGACAAAGATTTAGCATTTTCTGGCATGGACGACCTTCATCGCATTCAACCTGATCCTTCTGTACGCCTGGGCCATGGACAAGAGCACCGTGACCAGCGACGACCGACACTTGGACTCTGCTGACCAATGCAACTGCCGCTTCACATTTGTCCAAAAACCCAGATTGGCGCCGTCCTGACCGCCTTTGATGCCCACATCAACTACCCTAAACTTGCCAAAGCGCACACCTATCTGCAAGACCCATCCGTACTTTTCATTGCCACGAATCCAGACGTGGCCGATCCAATCGGCACACAAACCTTCCCTGCAGCTGGATCCATGTACCAGCCGCTCATCAAATCCACGGGCCGGCATCCCATCATTGTGGGGAAGCCGCACGAAACCATGCTTCGGGTGATTCTCGCAAAGTACCAATTGGATCCCACACGCACGTGCATGGTTGGCGATCGACTGGACACGGACGTCTTGTTTGGCCAGCGAGGCGGGTGTAGGACGATGGCAGTCTTGACTGGGGTGACGACAGAGAGCATGTTGAACCAGGCTGAGGTTGCGAAGCGACCAGATTATGTGATTTCGTCTTTGGGTCTGTTGCGTTGATTCGCAGTTTCATTATGTCGATCTTGAGAGAACCAGCTTGCATGCATGAACATGGCACCGCTTTTTTCAGTGGTTGCGGTCCACGACTTGACGTTTCAAGTTTCAACGACTGGATCGACAATGTATATCTGGTACTGCTATTCGTTGACTTTTAGCGTGTGAATTACCTCAGACTGCGGTGCTGTCAGTCTTTGCGGCAAAGACCGCACTGTTTCAGCATATGAACGGTGAGGGTCACTCGTCGACAAATCCATCTTTGCCACCATGAAAACAATCGAGCACAAACGGTACACACAGTATGAAAGCCATGCAAGTCCCATGCACTTGATGAAATGCTATACCTATGTAGTTAGATGGCCGCCCCATGCAATTCGATGCCACTTGCCCGCCCCGTTCGGCACCTCACAACAGCCCCCATCCCGCCGTCGCCGTCCTGACACTGCCACCACCCAACCGACAGCCGAATTGAGGTCACACTTCCCATCGCCCTTCGTATGTTTCCACTGTTTATTTGCTGCGCCTTTCTGCCTCAGGACCCCCGTGGCATTCAAGCGGGAGGCCTTGCCACCATCATAAGTAGCATGGGAACGCAGGAGCGGGTGCCACCCTGCATAAAGACGCTGCAATAGCAAACTGCGGGGGCCGGGGTGAAAGCGGGCGAACGCATGCACGCGCATGCATCGCTTATCAAGGCTCATTTGGCCCATACCGGACAGCAGCCCGAAGGCCGTAACAGACCTGTTCATCTGTGCACCCCACAGCATGCTTGCCATGGCATGTAAATGTCACCGTGATGATCCCGGAGCGGTTTGCACAGCCTCCCGCTTGCCGCCGGCCGTCTTCCCACCAATCCCAAACTGTTGGATGGATTGGGCCACGAAAGTCACTCACTTTTTTTTTATGCTCCTCAAATACCTACGAACAGACGTCCTCCGCCATCAAACATGTCGACCCCCTCGGATTCGCAAGAGCAACTTGCCTCGCCGACGCCCCCACCGCCAGCGTTTCGTCCTCATCGGCCAGCGCCTCATGCTGCAGATTCTGATAGCGAATCACCATACTATCATCCGTCTCCCAACACGCACCCATTTGCAAACTCGTTTGCAACCTTCACCTCGTACGCCGACACTGCATCCATGTCCCACATCCACCCGACCACGTACCCGCGTTCCAATGCAAACAATCGGTTGTCGTGGACGCTGTTGCCCGAGCAAACGGCCGATCCGAGCCAACCCAACCAGCAAGAACCCATGCAACTGCACGACGCACCCTTCCACAGCCAGTTTGAACAATCGCACACTGCCGATCATGGCCATTCGCTGCCAACAACGGCTCCACGGCCTGCGACAGCTGCGACGGCAGCTGCAACATGCGCCGCAGCGGCTGGCGACACGACCGGCAACCGTGTCTGGACGCGCTGGCGCCGGCGAATCAAGCGCGCGGTTCACCACCAGCCCACCACCGTGTCCAAGTGGCATTCCCACATGCCCGATGTGGTTGGCGTTCCGGCCGAAACACAAAAGCAAGCCCAAGCGCTCATGACGCAATCGCTACGCGGCCGATCGGCAAACTGGGCAGCCACCGTGTCTGGTGCTGCTCACAGGTTTGCTGGATTCAACTGGGTTCGTAATGGGTACGAGCACGCACGCCAAAAGCAGCGCAGGACGCCAAGCAATCGACTGTCGATTGGATATTGGGTTGATTTGTTGGTACACCGTCCTCGGTTGATTGTTGCCGAGTGGATCAAGTCATACAAGTGGATTTTGGTTGGGCTGATTGCCTTGGAGATGCTCATGGACTTGACGCTCGTCATCTTGTACTTGGCGCAAATGGCACACGATCGGACCGAGGATCGTGAGTACTTGATTGGCAAGGGATTGTATCCGTCGTTCATTTGGACTCCCAGGCCGTATGAATATTGGGTCATTGCTTGCGGTAAGTTCAGACTTCGGCACATCGACGGCAACTTTGGATTCTGACACATTAACGATGATTTTTTCAACAGCTTTTTCCTTGTTCAACCTCGTCGCACTCATCACCCGAACCAGCTTTAGCGAAATGCCCCTCCGCACTCTGATGCACCCGCTCTCCATCATCGACTTATTCACCACTGGACCAGCCCTTGTCTCCGTCTTCATCCCAAATGGTCGATACCTCTTTCTTCCATACTTTTTGCGCTGTGTTCACATGATTCCTCGCCTGCGCCGACTCATGCACATTCGAATGGAGGTCTCCGAGGTACTCGTTCCGGCCGACTCGCTGCGTGAAAAGCTCGTCGTACAGATTGCAACGCTGGCGTGCTACGTTTATGTGCTTGCGTGTACATTTCAATACGTTGAGGAGGCGACGGGTGCTCAAGATCTGGCCGGCGTCGACGCAATCTACTTTGCAGTTGTTTCAATGAGTACTGTGGGCTATGGTGACCTGACGGCCAAGTCAACAGAGGGTAGGCTGGTCGTGATTCTCGGGTTGATCATTGCATTTGTCGCCATCCCGTCCATCATCTCGGCCGCCCTCGAAACGTATCGCGCGCACAAAGCTGGTGGCGGCGTCTATGAATCTCATCGGACACCCCATGTCGTGCTCATTGGTCGATTCGACAATGTCTCGTTCGTCACGTCACTGCTGCACTCCTTCTTCTTCAACGAATCCGCCATTCCAGTTCGGGTCGTGTTGCTTGCTCGCCATTCGCTCACGGCCGAAGTCAAGACCCTCATCTCGACGCCCATGTTTCGCGACCAAGTGCATTTCATCCGCGGGTCTGCCCTCAACGAATCCGATCTCATTCGCGCCAAAGTCCGGACAGCCCTGGCCGTCTTCATCATCACGGTGCACGCCCCCGAGGAAGACGAGCGCAACGTGCTTCGAGTGTGGTCGGTCGCAAAGCATGCGCCCGACGCCGAGATTTACGTCCACACCCATGCACCAACCTATGACCGATTCGTTGTCCAACATGCAACTGCTGTCGCGTGTGCCGAGGACCTCAAGCAGGCGCTACTCGGGTGCAACTTGATGCACCCTGGCGCCGCGACGCTGGTCACCAACCTCATCAACAATTGCAAACCCCTCGAGACGTATGCATCACCTTGGTTGGCCCAGTATGGAGACGGGTTGGGACACGAGCAGTACAACTTTAGCGTGGTGCCTGTGTTTGTTGGTCGGAGATTCCATCACATTGCAGCGGTACGCCCGGTTGTCACTCTATTCCCTTTATGTCGTTGGATTCTCGAAAACTCACCACGGAACGTTCCCACGGACAGTACTTGTACTGTGAATTCCAAGTCGTGGCCATTGCTATTCGTATCCCCGTCTTCCATCGCGATGTTAATTTCGACACACTCGATTATCATGTCGTACTCAATCCCGCCGAGGATTACGTCTTCCGTGGCAATGAGGAAATTGTGTGCATTGCTCAAGGTCTCAGCGAGCTCGAGCGCATCCACAATCTGACCCCCGAAACTTTTGAGCGATCCCTCGACGGCCACCCACTGGTCCGCGAAGCTCTCAACACTCCTTGCTCTGCTCGTTCGACCTTGGACCGCTCCCTCGACCGACCACTAACATCAACAACAAGTCCTCCCCGCGCCCCCCGACCAGGCGTGCATCCCAACCGATTCCTTGCTCGGCAGCCCACACTTCCGATGGTCACTGGCGGGCAGTTCCGCATGGGCTGCCCAGATGCGCCATTTACGGCCGACCCTCGCAAAGTCCCGGTTTGTCACCTCCTATTTGATCCCCCACTCACGCCCCAGGAGGTCGAAATCGGCAACGCGTCCCATCACCACTCGTCGTCGTCCGCACCACCAGGCATCGGCCACGGTCCTGAACAGCCAGCAGAGCAGTTTGTGATGGAAGATCACATTGTCGTTGTGACCGAGCGCTGGCAACTCTTTCGCTTTCTCTGTACCCTCCGCTCGGCCCACATTCCAGTTGAAGATTTGCGTCCCATCCTTTTCTTTTCGTCGGAATTGCCGTCCATGGACGATTTCCAGTATCTGGCTGCGTTCCCCATGATTCGGTACTTGCGTGGTAACCCGCGCCGCCGCCGAGACCTAATTCGCGCCAACATTCACATGGCCGACCGCATCCTCATCTTGGGCCCTGCGACCGACGACCCAAAGGGCGAGGATTTCGCGGATTTGCAGCCGATTTTGACGCGGCACATCACGTTGCACACACTCAACAAGATGGGCGCGCCGCCCGTGTACACCATGGTGGAGCTCAACTCGACGTCGGCCATCCAGTTTCTGGAGGCGAGCTCGATGGATATCAATGCGGCGGTGCGACGCTCGTCGGGCTCGATTCAAGGTGGTCCGGCGACACCCACGTCTCGGGCATCACTGAGCGGGGACGATGAACGGGGACCAGCGGCGGGCAAGCAGCGGCATGGGTCGGCATCGCACATTCCCGTGAGTCGCGTACGTACGCTACCCGCGGCAGGGATTGGCTCGCCTGACACAATTGTGATTGAGCGCCGCTCGCCACTACCCTCGCCGCACCCTTCGGCGCTGGATTTGCATGGACCATCGGGTCGCACCGCCCATGCTCCTGCAGGCTCTCCCGCTTTGTCGCACCATCGTCGGCACGTGGCGTTTGCCGAGTCGCCCACATCTCCACCTCCAGTTCCGCTGCTTCCACCACACCTTGCCGTCGGCAGGCACTCGCCCTCAACAGCGTCGCATCCCGTCACATCTCATTCGCCGCCCCCACCACCCGCCATACCAATCAGCGAGGCCGGTGTGTCCAGCATTGAGTCTGTCTATGAACCTCTCATGCCGCAGCCACACCGCGCGACAGCCAGCGACAAGGGCATCTCCATTAGCATTCCAAACTTCAACTCGTTGACCACCGACTCGCTTCCGGCGTCCCCATACGCGCCCGGCGTGTTGACGCACGATCCAACCGAGATGCCCCCGGCCGTTCCGGACCCGGTTTCCGAATTCATGGAAGAGGCTGGTCAAGGACATGCGACCCGACGCAGGACGAGGCGCAGACGTGGGAGCACGCACCAGTCGCATGCCGAGGATGCGGTGCTTGAAAAGGTGGATGGATTGAAATCGCAGCAAGATGGGCCGACACCCATCTGGTTGGCGCCCGATCCCGTGCAGCGCGACGATGGAGTGTTTGGGTATCACATTGGGTATCCGCCGCCGCCAAGGAGGTTTCAGCGGTTCTATGACCCGCACTTTGCGAGTGGTGAGGCGTTTGTGGGTGATATGCTGGTGCATACTCTTCTCGTTTGTCTGTGGCGCATTTCGGATCTAACCACCAGTCTGCTGCTGTAGAATACCATTCTTTTGCAACACTTTTTCAATCCAACTGTGCTCGACTGTGCGCGTCTCTTCTCGGGCATCCGCAGTCGCAACGACATTCGCCTCAACCGCGAACTCAAGGTCAACATGCGGTTCTTGTACACAGAGGACATGCCCGACAAGCATATTGGATGCACATTCAAGGAGCTCTTTTTGGACCTGTGCCTGAACCGTGGCGTTGTCGCCTTGGGCCTGTATCGAGCGCCGTGTCCCGAGTTGGGCAACCAGCAGTCGTTTGTTTGGACTGCCCCTGTGCCGGATGCCGTGTTGAAGAAGGATGATGTGATTTTTGTGCTCAAGGTGCAGGAGTCGACAAACCCATGAATTGTAGCTTCTTTCTGTTTTGTTTGTATTCTGAACTATGCGGCCCTGGCTCTGTACTGGCTGTTTTTGTGGAACGTGGGTTTGACCAATTTGCCTCGGATTACCGGGTCGGCGAGATGACGAGGTTGTGTGTGGCCATGCATGCCGCTGCGGTCGCTGTTGCCGCCCGAATCTGAATCTGGGCAACTGATCCCTGTGTGAAACGCGTCACAAACTGTGGGTGGCAAACAGTGCAGCAACATTCAATTGTTGTGGCAAACTTTGACAGGAAGACAGACAAACCATGGAATATTACTCCTTGCACCGACTGAACCCTCGGCAACTCGATTAATCGAACCGACAGACTGAGTTCCGACGAGTATCGAGAGATCACTGCTCCATGCTATACTCGAAATGCTTCGAAATGGCGTTCTCCAAACACTGGTACAAGGGATACTACGGAGCAGGAATAGGCCGTGTCAGGGAAAGTGTGAAAAGCCCGAATTAGCATCACCTGAGCATAATACCATAAGCGAATGGATCATTTCACCTGAATCATCCCGATACAAGGTTTGGCGCGCGTTCTCGACATTTTCTGCGATTTGCCATGCCTGGTGTGTGCCAGCAATGTCGCATTTTAATGTCCCCTCCACCGGCTTTGTATCGCTCCTGTTCCACTTGACATGGGCAATCCTTATCGTCGACTTGCTTGTGTGTGCCATGACTGCGTCAACGGACCGGGACGGTAACATTATCACAACGAGTGTTCGGTCCTGTGTAAGACAATATTTTCTTGGCGGACGGGGATGCATAGATACCATCGGGTTGCTTCCTCTCAATGTTCCACTTGCCAACAGCCATGCGACATACTTTGCTTCGTTCCACTACTTCAACCGTGTCCTGGTTCTCTTCCGAGTATGGTGGTGGTTTGAGCGCCTCAACAATCGAGTCATGTCCATGTATGTGCTATGGGCTGTCAAGGCCATTGTTACCCTTATTCTTGGAACACACTACCTTGCGTGTGTATGGTGGGTCATCGGGAGAATCGATTCGGATTGGCGAAACGGTATCCCATCGTGGTCGCAGCGAGCCGCGAAGAGTGCCCAATGGAAGTCTGTCTTGTCAACTGATGCCCAGAGCCCTGACGTTGCTTGGGCTCCGTTGTGGTTCAGGCAGTACATTGTTTCGCTGTACTGGGTAGTCAACAGTACGACATTTGTCCTTTCCATGTTTTAAATCGTCACTGTCCGTCTGACTTTTGATTTTGAAAGTGGCACTGATTCCCGAAGCAAGTCACCTTTCCGTCCAATCATTTCAAGAACGGTGGATGGGCAAAGTCGTTTACATTGTCGCGCAAATGTACATCGCTTGGATTGGAAGCTCGCTTACTTCCGTTCTGGCCAACTCGAGGGCAATTCGCACGACGATGCAAAAGCGAGCGGACGTCATAATGGACTTTCTCAAGACCTCTAAGCTTCCGCAACATTTGCGCAAGCGAGTCAAAGAGTACCTCAACTTTTCGTGGCTCAGGAATCGAGGTGTCGACGCGACGACTTTACTCGATGATTTGCCTTCAACGCTTCGGGCCGAGCTGGCGCTAAAGGCATATGGTCATTTGCTCACCAAGGTACCCCTGTTTTCAGGCGCCGATGACGCCTTCTTCCGTGCTTTGAGCTTGGCACTTCGACCGATTCTGTTTCTTGAGGGCGAGGATATCGTGCGCCAAGGCGATTTGGGGGCAGAAATGTTTGCACTGCTTCGTGGCAGCGTACACATCATTGCTGTCGCCGCCGACGGATCTGAAAAGATTGTATCGACACTGCATCAAGGGGCTTACTTCGGAGAAATTTCCCTGTACCTCTCTCGACCCCGTACAGTCACTGTCCGTGCCGCGACTCGTGTCGACATACTTGTGCTCACAAAGCAATCTTTGGACGCGGTGCTGAAGCTGTATCCCGACGTTCATTCGCGAATTATTGCCATGGCACAGGAGCGCCTGCGACAGGACGCTCAACGGGCCGGGGCCCTGACAGACCCGGCCGCTAAGGAGCCGCAAACACCTCAAGTCGAGTTGGAACCAGCTTCGGTCGTGCGCCCGAGTCAAGGCCTTTCAAATCGCCGCCAGTCATTGTTAGTCTCGGTTGCTCCTCGCAATGTCCCCTTCCCACCTGGCGAACCTTTCGTGTCACGATCCCGGCGCATAAGTCGGGATCGCACCGTGGACATGGACGGTCAAAGTGGAGTTGGGAGCTCAAATCAAGATCCAAGTCGCTCCCCAGTACTCAAAACACCGAGCGGCTCACCACTTCCTGCGAGACGGCCCAATGCTGACAACCGTATGGCTGGTGCCCATCACTCTGTCTCTCGTCGGCACACAAGGTCCTTCAAATCCTTGCCACGTGACTCAAGCAAATCGCAAAAACCTAGCAGGAGCATCCATCATCCTGACAATCACCAAATGTTTGTTGACGCCCTGATGAATGCGCTTCAGGTCGATACATTCGGCCACCACCAATCGCGTGGCAGTGTGGAAAGTACCTCATGCTGGTTCTCTGCACACAATTCATTGACGGCCCTCCAATTTGGCGGGTCAGCGGCGCCTGAGCTGGGAAATCATTCGCGTTTCACCTCTTCCAGTTGTGAACGGGGCGATTATGGACAAGGTGACGACGGAAAAGGTTCATTCACAGCGCGCAATTCACGTGGAAGCATGCAACAGCCGCATTCCACCGGCCAAATGAGCTTGGGCGTACCAAGGGATACTGGCTCATTTGCGTCTCGTGCCGCGTCCCAGTGGTCCGGCTCTCGTCTCTCAGCACCAACCGGATCAAAGAGTGGAGCTTACAGCAGGCAGTGGAGAGGAAGTGACGATGCTCACTTGGTATCAAGGTATGCATCTACTTCACCATCCAAAAAGATTCAAACGTGCCGCTGCGAGACAACTCACGAGATTCTTAATCAATTCCTTCCACGGTTGCAATAGCGGACGCGTCGGTCAAGACGAATCTGGGCCTCTCCAATTGGACAAACATCATGGCTCATCCACCTTGCTGACTGCCTCGGACTGGACTGGCTCGGCGCGGTCAATGCAAACCATTGCAACTGTGTCCTCTGCGTCCAGAAGTCAATTTCGGTCCTCTCGGAAACCCTCCCAAGTCGCGAACCATCGACTATACAGCCTCAACCTGCTTCTCCAGCGCACCAGCACGGCTTCCCGAAACCGTGCGAGCGTAGTAACTGAGCCACAACAGCCGTTGCCGCTCGCCGCGGCGTCATCAGGTCAGGCTCTGCTATCCTCACGACGAACATCTCTCGTGAATGCATTATCCGTGGTGGCTGAGAGGAAGCAAGAGGATAAACGTGCCAACTTCGATCCAAAACCCACAGCTTCTCCCAATGTGTCTTACTTTGAGGATGGTAATGGTAGCTCGGTTGGGTCTTCCATCAACGTTTCGTTGGACTTTTTGTTTCTCGATATTGCGCAGCATCGCGGCTCCGAATCACAGGTAGACGAGAGTGGTGTTGCTCCACCTAGGGTGCAAACCTTTCATAATACTGATTCCGAAGAATTTCAATATGCGTGAATACATGGCCATCGAGCAACGTCTCTGCCACACGAATGCGCAACCACTACCACATGTGTTCGCACCTCCTTTGGATTGTGTGTAACACTTTTTCAAACCCTTGTGGCCTCTCAAGTCAAGTACACTTTCGTTACATGCTGGACGGCCTGGACTTTGTCCCGTGCGGGGGGTAGACCCATTTGAAGGGGTCAACACACGATTTCGGAAAGTGTGCCATTTGTCCTGTACTTTTGGGCGTAATGATTCACCAGACCACGAGAATAACCTCTGACGCAGTTGCTTTGCGAACTTCCATGGCCACACCAAATGACGCAACATAATCAATCGCCTGTCTCTCCGCTCCTATTATCGCCACCTGGTACCTGGCACTCGAGATGGAGAGCCTCGTCATTCTCGTGTGCTGTAGTCCACTGCTGGATTGTCCCAATTCACACACTCATGGAGCCATCAAGCGATAGCTGGGTCGACGAAATTTCCACCTTGACTTGGTCAATCCTCGTCCTGGATGTTTTCGTCAGCTTGCTCGCGATTCCTGTGGATCGCGATGGGAACCCATTTTCAACCAACATAAATACACGAGTGTATCCGAAGGAACGCGTGATCTATTGGTGGCATTATCGACATCATTGCATTGGTTCCAATCGACTATGTACTTGGTGGGTCCGCATGATCCAGGAACGGTCGTTGAGCTGCTGCACTTGATTCGATTGCTTGTCGTCGCGCGAGATTACCGTTGGCTCAGAAAGCACCGGCGCCAGTATCGACATGCACATCACCTTGGCCCTCAAGGCTTTCATCACCTGCGCGCTTGGACTCCACCTCTTGACTAGCATTTGGTGGTCGTTTGGCCACAACGGCCGCAATCGGGCGCGGCGGAAAGCATTCTTGGGTTCAAGTTGCTGCGGAAAACCCGAGTTGGGGCATCTATTTACTTGCTCCAGGATACGAACGGGCACGGGTTCTCTCGCCTTGGACACACAGGTACTGCGTATTGCTTTACTGAGTCATAAACAGTACAATTCTTGCCGTGTTTTTTTTCCTGCTGTGTCGCTGGCAGAGTAACTTCAACTAACACCTGCTCGTGTGATAATGATATAGTGGCTTTGGTTCCCGAGCTTTCACACGGGTTGGCGCCGTCTATGGCAGATCGTTGGGTGTTGGCAAGTTGATTTACATCATTTCCCAAATGTCAACGGTCTGGCAGGCAAGCTCCCTCACGTCCGCACTTGAAAATACGAGGGCCGTCCGTGCCGCATTCCAACGTCGAGCCAACGTAATCATGGACTTTATGGGCACAACACGGCTCTCAAAACAGAGTCAAGTGCGAGTCCAAGAGTACCTTGATCACGTTCGGTGTAAAAACGAGGGGAATCGATCCACACTCACTGCTGAAACATTTGCCCTCGGCAATTCGCCCTGAAATGACGTACAAGGCGTATGGACATGTGCTTGCCCGAGTTCCCGTGTTTTCGAGCGCAGACGTGCCCTTTCTCGGGGCAGTTTGCTCGGAATTACAATCCGTTTTGTTTCTTGCTGGCGACAACATCATCTGCAAAGGCGATGTAGGGGCAGAAATGTACATGCTGTTGCACGGCCACGCTCAGGTGATTTCGTACGATTCCAATGATCGGGAAACGGTCGTTGCCTTCCTGCGGGACGGCGCTTGGTTCAGAGAGGTTTCACTGTGCGTTTTTGCGACCCTAAGTATTTATTCTGCCCACCTCAATCAATCGCGATTTCTCACTTATTGGTCCCTGTCTTTCAATGCCTCGGTAGTTACTTGTCCTGTCCACCGACAGTAAGCGTCCAAGCGTCCACCAGTGTTGAAATACTTGTGCTCACAAAGCAATCTCTCGACCCAATCCTCAAGCTTACCCAGGCGTTCAAGCCCACATCTTCAAGTTTGCCCAAGAGCGGCTTCGCCTGGACGCCAAACGGGAAGGAGCTTCGTCCAATTCAATTCCCTGCATCGACGCGCCTGAAATTCCTTTGGAGCTAGTGACGGTCGTCCAACCCGCCATGCGCCATCAGCCCTCTCGCATGATCCAGGCAGCGCTTGGTCACCCGATAGCTCCGGCATTGATGGGCTTGGGGGAAGTTCCAGGTTCTTCACGAGTAACCGCAGAGGTTAAGGATGAGCGGGCTGCAACAGATTGGGACCAGCGGCACAGTGGAGAGCAGTCTTGCATCTCTGGATTTCTGGTTTACTGAGCCTGATTGGCTATTTGTGAGTTAGTCGAGGAGTGAGCCGCAGGAATCAAAGTGACTTGACCCTATTGTCAAGAGAAATGAATACAGTGCATTCATGACCACGGTGATCAGGGATCAAGGGCCATGTGAGACATGATTGTGGATTGTGTGTGCATGAAGCCAGTCAGCTGCAGTGTGCAACTTGGTGCGGCAGGGGGCTTTCTGTCTGTATACATATATGTGATGGACGCACTGAATGCGAAACAGCAGCCACTAGGTTCAATGGGCGGGCATTTGTGGCGCCGCCTGCCATATCCAGTATCTGTGGGCTGCCCCTTTTGGGAGTTGCTACAGTTGCCCATGACCGGCACGGCTACTGCCACACTCTCTCGAGCTCAATAACAGCCGAGGCGGAAGGGCAAAGCGATTACCTGTCCCGTCGAGAATAAGATACTTCGCGGCCTTTGTATTTGGACACCACCAGCCTCGAATAGCCGTGGCCGCATTTACCGCAACCGGCTACGATCCGGTACACTGGCATCAAGGACAGGTAGGTTCAGTTAAGACATTTTTACCGTCGCGACTGGTGCACAAGCAGTGTACCACTACCTTGCTCCGCCGGTGGCTACAGCCGTCCCTACCCCACATGCGCCCGGCTGACATTTTCTCACGTCCAATTATATCAAGCGGCCAGCTTGGTGGGTCAGAGCCAAGTGGGGCTCATATAGGGAGGTAACAGCTTGGCCGGCGCAGGACGCCGAGGTGAATTGGTGTGGTTGCCTGCACCACACGCGCATTCCCCTTTCCCAGGGCGGTGCGACATGGCACAGACTTCTTGATACTCAACGATAAACCATCGCCAGGTTGTGAGACCACATGGAGGCGTCTGTCTGGCGTCTGTCGCAAAACCGTCTGCCCAACAAGGGCGTGCCTTGGCGTTGTCGACGAGCCGCAGCAATACATATATAAATAAATACATAGGGAAGGCACCGACCGATCCGTGATTCGTGGTCGATTGAATAGCTACCCTGCGTTCCTGCTCTGATGCTGCAGTCGAATTGTGACACTTCGAGTTAACGTATGTACCTATTTCGGAATGTTCCTCTGCCAATCGAGGTTGATACCGAGCGGAGCGATCCGTCGCCCGAAATCCGCCAACGTTGAACCATTTCTCTTAACCTTGTCCCGCACCCTTGCGCATGCCTGGCCGCCGAGGGGCAGACGGTTCCTTCAAAAATTGACGGTCCAAACACGTGCTTGCATTAGTGGTGCCGTCATGGCGCCAACTTGTTGAACTCAACGTGGGGAAAGGAAGCAACCGAATCCAGTGTTGGTCAATCTGCACCGTAACGTACATTTAAAAGCTAACTTCACCCCCATGACCAGTATCCCGCTAGCTCCCTGCTCGGACCACCGCCATTGCCAAATCAAGACCCAGCTTTGAAAGGAGCAAGTCGGCCTTCGTTTGGACTTGTGCCCTGACTCGACATAGGTATACGTCGGTCAACGTCATCAACACTCTTCAGTTGCGGCTGGCCGCATCGATTCGATCCAAGACCAAGTCATACCGACGTCCCACAGTGCTCCCCCGCAATTGGTACTCCTTACATACGTGAAGGTGTATCGCATCATCTTGGGTATTGGATTGCGTGCGTTTGCGTTTGTGTCGCGAAAGCGCCAACCTCGTTGCGCGATTGTCTCACTCGCGCCTTCTGAAATGTACAGGCTAGCCTTGGACTCTGAATCAACTCTCCAAGCCGTGCAGCAAGTAAAGTCTTGCATGTACATGTACACAGGTATGTGCGTCTCTCCAAATTCACGTTGGGCATCGTTGGAACCAAACAGCCAAATCCGCCGCCGCCCAGGTGATGAACGAGTTTTGGCCATTCTCACGTGCAATCTGTGTCCACATCCTGACTCCTGCTGCCCCTTGCTCCTTGCTCTTGGCTGCATCCAGTCCAGTGTGGAAGACAGCCCACTCGCAACAACGTTCGCCTTCGTCGCACTGTCACAGTCAACTACCGATTATCCAGCACGGAATCTCTGGCGAGGGTTACCTGCGAAACTTGTTGTTGGCACTCTCTCTCGAGCTCTGCTTACGTTGACAAAAAAGTGATTGATTGATCCTTGGGGTATGTTGATACTCATTACGTATACTTTCTTCATATTCCCACATGATCCGTTCTCGGTGCCTTGGTCTGCCGGCGGCCAGTGGGCTGTGGCGGTATGATATGCCAAACACATATCCTTGGGTTCAGTACACTGCCTCAGAGCCCAGTTGAATTCGAGGCCTTCAAGCCGTGGGCATGGCGATCCTGTTCGACTTTGGCTTTGGTTGCAAAGGCCCAGCCCCGCCGGCGCCAGCGTTGGGGCTTGCCAAGAGCTGCCTGGGTCCTAAGAGTAGATTGGCGAGATGGGACGGGTTGCCATGAATGGGTACAGTACTGAAATGTGAATACCCGAGTGCCCGAGTGCGTGTGCAAATGCGTGCGCATGGGATGGCGAGTGCAGGCCAAGCAAGCTTTGGAGGGTCGAGAACGGGTAACGGTGTTGGCGCTGAGTGGGCGCGGGGACGCCCCCACTTGCAATCAAGCGAGCAGGATTGATTGAGGGATGAAAGCCTTCGTGCGGGGCGGAAACAGCGCCCAAAGATTTTGCCGAGGAGGATTAGTTATTGTGGATTTTGCTTGAAGAATAGCGGCCGACCGCCCCTTTCCATTCCATTCCTCTCGTCTATCCACTCACACATTCTCACTGTCACCGTCACTGTCACTCACTTTGGCCAACTGATACCACTTTTTTCAGTCAGACATTCACCTCCACTACCAACCACCATGTTGTCTGCCGGCACTCCGCTCACGCTGGCCCATCCTCACCCTCACCCTCATCCGCACTCTGCCCAAACGCAAGCACAAGCTTCGCAACAGCTGCCACCCTTCCCGCCCATGTCCATGCCGCCATCGGCTTCCCACAAGACCATGCAGCCACCACCGCCGCTCGACGGACCAACCTCCATTCCTGACAATGCCAACCCCAATCCCAACGGCAACGGCGGGTACACCGAGCCCTGCTCGCCAACCACCTCGCCCGTCCCTTGGTCGCCCGTGTCCAGCAAAGCCCATGCCGACCCCCACCTCCTCATCCGCCTCGAGGCCAAATACAGAGCTTCCTCCCGCTTCCCGGCCGCCCTCTATGCCTCGCTCCAGACCGACTCTGTCGCTGCCCGATCGGCCGCCCTCCAGTCCACGGCCCAAGTCGTCCGCTCCTGGGTCGATGCTTGCTACAACCCGCACGCCCAACCTCACGCCGATGTCCCCGCTTCCTCGCCCAACACTTCGCCCCCACCCTCGGCGTCGTTCTCGTCCGTCATTGACCACTCCCGCTATCATGCCATCCAGTCCCGCTCGGCAGACTCGTCACCACCACCACCACCGCCGCCTTCTCACGACTCATCGTCATTATCGGCTGACCCGACCCGCCGCGGCTCATCCGATTCGTCGCACCTGGCCCGCTCCAATTCCGCCTCATCCTCCACGGCACCCACCCTCGCCCAAGCCGCGGCCTCGGCCGTCAACCTTTTCCGGTCCAAATCCGCTGGTTCGTCTGCCGCGGCCGCCGCCGCTGCCCGCCGGTCAGGTTCCATCTCACTCGCATCGCCCGAATCCTCCTCGTCTGGTTCGGCATCCATCTCCACATCCACCACGCACTCGTACGCCAGCGCAAGCACAGGCGACCCCACCGGTTCGTCCCACCACGACCTCGCTCCCACCGCATCCAACCTGGAATCGCGCATCATGCTGCACTTGCACCTGACCACACTCGTCCGGCTCGCCACCACCTGCCCTTATGCCGACATTCGGTCATCCCTGCGCACGTTTCTGCGCACATTGAAAGCCGACTTTCCACATTTGCCCCTGCCACGGCCCATCCACCCATCGCCCTCGTACTTTATCGCCTCGACCCACCTCGTGCCACTCCCCGCCGCCACCGACCACGAAACCCTGCTCCGGCAACCCGGCGGCGCACAAGGCAAACGCCTTGGATACGGCACCGTGCGTGACGTGCGTGTGGCGCTCGACGACGTGTTTACCCACTCGTCGGCGGGCCGTGTGAGCCACTTGGCACGCGTGCTAGCCTACTTCCCTCGCTACTTGCAAAAGACACATCGCGCGCACCGGCATCTCGTCAGAGACATGCCCGGCCCGCTGCCGCGCACCTGGCGCTTGTTTTTGGGCTTGTTGGCGGCCGCGCAGCTCAAGAATGTGGCCGTGGCAAGCTTGATGCGCAGCGAGTATTTGCACGCCGGTGGCGATCCCTCCTGGTTGATGGCGCCGTGCACCTCAACGGGTACGTGCGGCGGCGGCGGAGTCCGGGCAGGCACTGGTGGAGCCGTACCGCCAAAGCTCGTGGCCGTGGCCAAATTCAACGCCTTGCTCGCGCACCAACCGTGGCGTTTGCGCGCAACACACATTGCCCGCTTGGTGGTGGATCACGGGTGGTCTGTGGGCGAACTGGTCCATGGAATTGTTGTGCTTGCAAGCGTTCACGCCCAGTGTGCCATGGCGTTTGGCACGGGTGTGGCGCCAGACGTGGACACGCCCGGCGGCGCCGTGTATGTTGTTCAGGAAGCTGACGAGATGCGTAGAGGAAGCGGACGGGATGAGAGTGTGGATTTGAGTACGCCGCAGGTTGTGCCAATTGCCGTCCCGCCGCCGCTCGCGGCCGCCGACGAGAGTGTCTTGCTTGCGAGTCCCTCATTGACTGCATCAGCTAACGATCAAGGCGTCCTTGGCGTGCCTGAGCTAGGCCCCGACGGGTTGCCGCCCGCAGTGGTCGTGTCGGCGGCCGAGTTGTCGCTCACGGATCAGTTGATTACCAGGCTCATGGAGTCGGCGAATGCAAACTCGGTTGTGGGCGCTGACGACGACGGCGTGCCGCCCGTGACGCCCAGCGGCAGTTTTACCGAGCCGATCGACGGTGCGGATGGCAGCGAAAAGCATCGCAGGCAGTTGTTTGAAAAGTGCGAAGGTCCCGAATGTACGTTTACTTGCTTTGCTTGGGGTACTTTGTGGTGACTTTCAGGATCTGCATGCTGACACACTAGCTAAATAGCCATGTCCGACTCGGAAACCGAGCGCGACCTCGTCCCGCCACACGTGGAACACACCTACTTGCGCTCTATTCCGCCGCCCACGCCCTGCCCAACGGCCTTGCCATCGCCAACGTCGCTGCACACGTGGTGGTCGGCCCCAGGGACGTACCCTGCCATGGACGCATACGATCTGTCTGCGCTCGTGTCCATGTACACGGCCGACCCGGCAGAGTGCGATGGGGTCACTGGCCACCAAGACTTTGATGTCAAGTCGCCCGACTACTCCGTGTTCCGCCTCACCGATTGGTGTTGGGAGGACCATGGCTTGGAGCTCGTCAGCAAGTACCTTGGTCATGAGCTTGGCGAATATTTGGACGAGGAGTTTGAAGAAGCCAGGCACATGACCATTTACTCGCTGTTTTCCACGGGCGACGACGAGGATGATGAGGACGACGAGGATGAGGATTGGTCGGACGGTGCCAATGAAGATGATGACAACGACGTTGCACACTCGATTGATGCGCCCATCCGCACCTCGTCGTTGCCACCACCGGGCGGTGACACGCACTCGATTGCCGGGTCCACGTCCACCGTGGGTGTGTCGGGCATTGACACACACCCGTTCCGCGAGGCCATTTGGTACTATGTGCTGCGGCTCTTTGGCCAGTCCATGGACGACTACAACTACTCGATGGTCAATCACTTTGTCAACAAGCGCACAAAGGCGTTTATCAAGAAGGTGGCCACGGCACCGCACACGTTGCAGTACCGCGACTGGATGCGCATGGGCGTTGTGTTGCGGCCAGAGGAAAAGGCACATGTGGTTGTGCTTGTCGCTGAAGCAAGGAAGCAGGCAGAGCTGGTGTGGGCATTGAGTGCCGTTGTCAAGTATTTGGATGGAGGTAGGGCCAGGTGATGTCCAAGTCGCTGGGCCGCCCACTGGCTGGGCAAATTTAAAGAGTTGTGTTTGTATGTGTGATTCGCTTTGGTTTGTCCTTTCATTTTCGTCAATAGCTACCTACATGTGTCCCTTTCATGGTTGTTTCTTGTCTTTTTTTTTTCACCTCGCCATCGATTTGGCTGACATTCGTTCTCAAATCATCCAGTGTTTTCTTTTCTGACCCACCACCACCCATTGTGCCTCCCCTTTTGTCTTTTGTTGTGTCTCATCTGGTCCATCTACCCAGCCTCAAACCGGATGTCTTGTGTCAACATGGATCTTCGCTCGCTTTCACTTGATCATTTTCTGTATGCAATCTGAATCACAGTTGACTCCATTTTCTTTGGCATGTCTTCTTCTTTGCTTCGACATCCGTTTCCGGGTTTCGCTTCACATACCATTTTGCCCCCCGTTGTGGCCCGTTGTTGGCCACTCTTGTGTCCACCTCTGGTCGTAGTTTGTGTTGGAGTTGCAGTCGGCTATTTTGCCCGTTCATGGACATCTGATCATGCAATTGACAATTACCCGCTTCCTTGCTCATGCGAGAAGACTCACATTGACAGCCTGGAGCTGTCAACTTGCTGTCAACAACATGAAGATGCGAATAGGCGGAAGCACAAGACGCGTGCGATGCGAACAAGAAATCAGTCACGTGCATGTTGGGAAAGTTTGCGTGTTTCGTTCGCAAGCGTTTCATAACCGTAACAGTGCAAAACGTCAAGCAGTTGCCGTTTTTCCCTCGCAAGCTCCCGAGCTCGAGTACCATGTACTACGGCCGAATGCAATGCTCCCAACAGCAGACAACTGAGTGCAGTCCATCCTCCCTCCTCCTTGGCGTTTTGACCAAGTCATCAGCAGCGACTCATCGGCGCATCCGTACTCTTGACATCCATCATCCATCGTAGCTTGTAATCACTGCTTGCCAACCGACTCTAAACCACACCAGAGCCCACTGGCTCACTACCTATCCCTCTATCGCCCGACCACGAAAAGCCTGGGTATATCACCACAGTACCAAGAACGACGGCCCTGCTGGTGACCACGACGACCGCTTCGACTGCAGGACTTGATTTCGTTTCAGCGATCCCTTCCCATTGCGACTCACAATTCCTTGGGGACCCGGCCGCACCATCATCAGCAAACCGCCAACCGCCGCCGTCCTGTCTCAAAGGCTGTACCGATATCGATACGGAAGAGTCCCGCTAAGCCCAGAGTTATCTTCCCCTAGCCGTACGACTTGATTGCGTTCACCGCACGCCGCCGCCACGAATCCCATCATTCAAATATGATGTGCTGATCTCGCACATCCGCATGTTTTCAGCCTACTGTTCTGTCCATCATTAAGCATCACCATGGGTGTCGAAAAAGTCTCGTCTCCAAAGACCGAAGCCCCGCCGACATCGGCCACTGCCCCAACCGCTCCATCCACTACGTTGGACGTTGCACCTGTTCCTTCCGGGGCTACCCTTGTTCCAACCATCTGCCCGCCGACCGGCTCAACCTCTGCGCCCGTCTCCTCAACAACCTCGCCCACCACCAACGGAACCACGGTTCCCATCCAATCCGTCAACCCTGTCACCTCGACACACTTGTCGGCGCTTGCTGCCGCAGCGCACATGAACGGCGCCGCCGGTACCACGTCGTCGACCGCGTCGTCCATCACACATGGTCTATCGTCGCTGTCTGTTTCTGAGCCGCCGTCACGCGCGAGCTCGACGCCTCCGTCGCCCGATGGCGGCGCGAGAAGCGTGTCGGTTGCGAGCAATGCCTCGTCGTCCATTTTCCCACCGGGCATTCAGCGTGCCCCGTCGCCTGGGTACAAGAAGCCAAAGAAGGAGGCAAAGGTGATTAGCAAGCAGCCAGATTACCTCAAGATGATCTTGACTGCGCAGAGTACGGCATTTCTACCTTGTCGAGCATGCTTAAACGCGCGATGGCTGACCATCTTGCTGTTTATGCACATGTAGTTTATGATTTGGCAAAGGAAACCCCACTGCATTTCGCCGAAATGCTCTCGGCTCGTGTGGGAAACCAGATTTACCTCAAGCGCGAGGACATGCAGCCGACCTTCTCATTCAAGATCCGCGGTACATACCTACCTCGTTCCTGTACCTGTGTTATCACGCTCAAAACTCACGTAGTGGCGGATTCACTTCAGGCTCTTACAACCGGCTCAAGTCGCTGACGGATGAGGAGCGCGCACGCGGCGTTGTGTGCTGCTCGGCCGGCAACCACGCACAGGGCGTTGCCCTGTCGGCGAAAAAGCTCGGCATCAAGGCCACCATTGTAATGCCGCGCACGGCGCCCGAAATCAAGTCCAACAATGTGCGCCGGCTCGGCGGAACCGTGGTGCTGCATGGCGTTGACTTGGAGGAAGCAAGGGCAGAGGCTAATAGGTTGAGCAAGGAGTTTGGATATGTCAACATTCCGCCGTTTGATGACCCGTACATCATTGCCGTACGTACATATCCACTCCACGTCTGCTGGTTTTCTTTTTTGGTGTTTGCTTCATGTTGACATGGTTGGCTGGACGAACAGGGCCAAGGCACCATCGCTGTTGAAATCATGCGCCAGATCCCGCACGGCAAGGTGGACGCCATTTTTGTGTGCTGCGGAGGCGGTGGCATGCTGGCGGGCATTGCCACCTACATCAAGCGGTTGTTCCCGGAAATCAAGGTGATTGGTGTGGAAGAGGTGGACCAAAACTCAATGTGCCAAGCACTCGCCTATGGCCACCCGATCACTATGCCCGAAATCGACCTGTTTGCCGACGGCACCGCGGTGCGTCGCGTGGGCGACGAAACGTTCCGTCTCGTGCAAGAGTATGTAGATGAGATGGTTCTCGTAAGCAACGATGAGGTGTGTGCGGCCATCAAGGATGTGTTTGGGGACACACGGTCGATTTTGGAGCCGTCGGGCGCTTTGAGTTTGGCCGGGTGCAAGCGGTGGATTGCGGATAATGGCGCAAAGGATGGCGTGTATGTGGCGATCACCAGTGGCGCCAATATGGGATTCGACCGGTTGCAGTTTGTTGCTGGTTCGTTTTTGCCTTCTTCTCTTGTCCTCTCTGTCTCATTCAGGTTCTCATTGTTTCTCCTGTTCATCCTCAGAGCGTGCCGAAATTGGTGAGGAAACCGAAGCACTCATTTCAGTACTCATGCCCGAACAACCCGGCTCGTTCCTGGGCCTGCTCAATGCCATCATGCCGCGCCCGATCCGCGAACTGTCGTACCGTTATCATCGCCTCGATTGCGCCCATGTGTTTGCCTCGATTCGCGTGCCGTACGGCGTGCCGCGCGACGAGGAAGTGGCCAACCTCCTCGGCAAACTCGCCGAGCTCGGCATGTCGGGCGTCGACATTTCCAAAAACGAGTTTGCAAAGTCGCACGCGCGTTATCTTGTGGGTGGGCGGACCAACGTCAAGCACGAGCGTCTCGTTCGGTCCGAGTTTCGTGTGACGGGCCGCGAGATGATTCGTGACTTGCTGGCGCACTTTTCGCCCGACTTTAACCAGCTCATGTTCCATTACAAGAACCAGGGTGGGGATGTCGGTAAGGTGCTCATGGGCTTTGAAGTGCCGCCCGAGAAGGAGAAGGAGTTTAACGACCGGTTGGAGAAGTTGTCCACAAAGTTGCGCGTGTCCGTCACCGAGGAGACAGACAATGTCGTTTACCGCCACTTTATGGTAGGTGACACGTCGATTTGAGTCTTGTGCGGACGATAGATTGACCAGCTGATCCCGCTGGGATCTGTACCGTTTTTGCCGTTAACGATTTGTTGCGTGATCCCGTCTTGTCCTTTTTCTCTTTTTTTTCTGTCGTTGCAGTTCAACCACGCGGGCCAGACCTACCAAAAGTACCACTCAAACTCCCCTTCATTTGCGTTCTTTTTGCTCTCCAAGGCCCGCCCCACTCTCTTGCGTTCATTAGTAGTACTATTTACTTTTCATTTTGTCATTGTTTGCGTCCACATTTGTTGCTCCTTTCTTGCATTACCTTTCCTGGTCGTCGTATCCATCCCGCGTTGCTGATGCGTCTCCATTTCCAGCTTGTGAAATCCCTTACGGGCTTGCTGTATATGTTTGATTCCAATTCTATCCAGCCTTATCAATTATCTTTTGCAGTACACGATATGTCTTCGAATATGTCTTCGACGACCGACGTTGATACATCTGTATTCCTTTCTCAGCCTTCCTTGATTGGTACTGATGTGTTCTGGCCCTCGCTCCCCGTTGCCCATCGTCGCTCCTCCGAGCATTTCGATGCATGATGTGAGAGTATGTACTGTAGTATTCACATGTGCTGGACAATTACATAGTGTCGAGAAACCTGTCGGCGACCCCCTTTCTTGATCCGCCAGGGTCGACAGTGCTTTCACTTATATGACTATCCCCACTTTGCCCATTCAGATCGAGAAATGCATTTTTTCCACGTTGGTTTGATTTCTTCAAGGCGACATTCGCGACTCAATACAGTAGTGCTCACCTAGTCATGACCATGCCTCGATTCGTCTAAAGCGAAGTGAACAGTCGCAACAATCGATCCTTGAACAACCTCGCATTCTTCTTTGGCTTTTGCCCGACCAGAGCCAACGCCGCCGCACTCGCCGGCCACGGCAACAGCTTGCCCTGCGCGCTGGCCTGCTTGTCGCACCACATATAGGCGGCACGGACGTGTTCCTGTTCTGGCAGTGAGTGGATCGTCTTGCGCGACTTGTCTTTGCCTTTACCCAAATGCAGTTGCAAGTGCGGCGGGACGTCGGGGGCCGCAGGGCCAAGGAGAACGGGAGATTGGATGGTAAATGCGTCGGTAAAGGTCATGGTTGCAATGAGCGCGTTTGGATCGGGCAGACAGGTCATGTTGGTGGCATTCCCACATGGATGGTTCGAATACTGCGGCGCAGATGGGATGTCCGCCGTCTTGAATACATACACTTGGACGTTCTGCTGCTGCTCCACAAGCGAAGGGGTCGTTGTGACCCAGGCGAGGGCCGAATCGGGGGCAACCATGGCGAGTTCGGGAACCAAGGCAAGCAAGTGCAGGTAGATGTCGGCGGTGAGCGTTGCACCAGATGCAACGACACACGATGTCGTGGGTTGAGGAGACGACGACTGAAAAGACATGTTGCGTGCTTGGGTAAGAAAGGAATGGTCCACTCTCCTGACCTGGCTACGTGGAAAAGATGCAAGGAGTGTCGCCAGGCACGTTATGCTGCCATGGCGAGTACATACCGAACGTTTCCAGGTCTTGGCGCCGTCCTTGTTTGTGGATGGATCCAGGTTGTTTGGGCAAAACAATATCTCGCGGTCGGCGAGGAAAAAACAAGTACATAAACCACAGGTCACCGAATACATGAATACATGAGAGAGTGATGCGGCAAAGCCGAGCCAGCTCACAAATGGTACAATCAAAACGAAAAAAAAAATCTCTACATATACAACTGGCGTGTACAAACTGCATATAATCATCCGCGAAAACTCGGTCTACGTTGTCCGGCCCGCCATCTGCCGCGGCACCGGCGCCGACTCACGCCTGCTCCAACCCATCCAAGGCACTGTGAATCAACCCGGCCTGTCCAGACGGTGTCGCCGTCCCGACGCGGCGGGAACGGATATAAACGGGCTCGGGTCCCGTGGGTGACACACCTGCGCTCGCATTGAGCGCTGCGCCGTATGCGCCGCCAAAGAAGGAATCACGGACGGGTGCCATGGGTGGCGGCGAGATCGGGTCAAAGTCGTCTGGGTCCGGGTACGACGAAGACGTGGACGCGGCGCCCATGTACTGGACAGGCGGCACGTACATTTCGGCGACGGCGGCGGCCGCAGACGAAGGTCAAGCGTCGAGTTGAGCAAGGTGCGGGGAACCCGCGCCGTCGTCGGCCGAGTCGTCAGAGTCAATGTCGCCTGCGGCCGTGCCCGAGGTCAGCCCATAGTCGGTGAATCCAGACGGCTGGGTACGCACGCCGTTGGACGCAACGCCACGTTGCCGCCTTGACCGGCCTTCGTTGCCTGCGAGCACGATAC
>MCFL01000192.1:0-46419 GCA_002102555.1 Catenaria anguillulae PL171 | reverse complement strand
CGCGCGATAAAGAAGGGATGAGTTGTGATACTTGAATCCGAGTGCCAAGCCAGCGCGCCAATGCGTGATGGTGGATGGTTCCTCCTCTCTGCCGCCGCTATTTAATGACCGCCAATCGCCGCCAATCGCCCCTGGCCCCGATCCAGGGCGATTTGTGCGCTGGCCAAGACCAGCGTTAAGGAAGGAACGCGACGCCCGCCAGTCGTTGGCAGTCGGAGCTGAACTTGACACACCCCAACGCATGTGATTGCAAAGAGAGGCGCTCATCACGTGTTGCGGGGGGTGTGTGTAGCAAAAGCAAACGCCCATCATTTATGAATATGCAGCAAAGGAAGCGGGCAATCAAAACGACTTCGTCGGAGGCTCGCGCTCGGAGCGGCCGTATTGCCACGGATATCCGACCCGCACCTGTTGCCTCCAGCCAGTCCCGGCAATCTGCCCAAAGACTGCCCCGAGAATGTTCGTACTGCCGTCAATGCCATGCATCGCTCCCTCCGCCGCCTTGCCATGCCGCCACCCCGCCGCCATCTCTCCCCCGAAAAACACAAGTAAAGGAGCACCTGAGATGTCTCCCACTCTGCTGGCCGAGATGCCTGCACCGGCAATTGCTTCCGACACTATCGGCGCCTTTCAATCCGTCATCGTAGTAGCGCCGAGATCCCCTTCTGTGCCACATGCAATTGTTTCTCTCATCAGCGTCCTTTTTTGGGGGTGCCTGACCACTCGATTTTCCGCTCGCTTCGTTCGCTCCGTTCCCTTTCCACCACGGCACCGCTGGACACGGGCAATCACATCAACGTCTATTCGTGTTGGAAAACTCGTTGGCGGCGGGCAAACATGGCTGGCGTGCTTGCACTGCGGGACATTGGCCCATCGCTACCAAATCGCCGATTCTCTCCAAGTACTCACGAAAACCTTCCGCTTGCCCTCTCCTTGCCGTTTGACAGCTCGCATCGCTTCCACTCATCCACCCACATCGCGCCAGCAACATGCCCATCGAACACCCAACTGCTGGCCGCCTCGGCCACTTGACCGACGCCCAGCAAGAAGCCCTCTTGCAACTCCAACGCGAGTTGGTTGCCGAAAACAAATTCCGCCCGACGCACCACGACGAGCACTTGCTGCTTCGTTTCTTGCGCGCCCGCAAGTTCAACGTGCCGCTCGCAAAGACCATGCTGCTCAACTGTGAAGCGTGGCGTGAAAAGGACAAGGTCGAGGAGCTTGCTCGCACGTTCCAGTTCCCTGAGGGCGACCAGATCCGCGCCCTGTACCCGCAGTACTACCACAAGATTGACAAGCTTGGCCGCCCGATTTACATTGAGCATTTGGGCAACATTGACATCAAGAAGATCACCACCATCACCTCCATGGAGCGCATGCAACAAAAGCTGATCTTTGAATACGAGCGGTCGCTCGATTTCCGGTTCCCTGCTTGCTCCTTGAAGGCCGGCCAGCATATTGAGCAGTCGTGCACCATCATTGATTTGGCGGGCGTGTCCCTCATGTCCTTCTCTCAGGTGCGTCTTTCGTTAATGGAACCTCTTTTTATTTGTCACTCACTCTAACCGTTACTTTTTGTTTTAGGTGGCCTCGTTCGTCAAGCAAATTGCGCAAATCGGTCAAGATTACTATCCAGAACAACTCGGCACCATGTTCATCATCAACGCGCCCATGCTCTTCTCGTCCGTGTGGTCGCTCATCAAGCCCTTCCTTGACGAAGTCACCGTCAAGAAGATCCACATTTTGGGCTCATCGTACAAAAAGTCGTTGCTCGAGTACATTGACGAGGACAGCTTGCCCGAGCGTTTGGGTGGCAAGTGCAAGTGCCCGCAAGGGTGTGACGTGATGGACTTGGGCCCCTGGACCACGGTGGATCCGGCACTGATTGCAAAGGAGAAGGAGGACGCGCTCAAGAGGAACACGGCGCTCGTGGAAAAGTTGCAGGCTGAATTGAAGGTAAATGGAACCGCCGCCGCCAGCTCATAAATGGCGTGGTGGGGTGTGTGTGCGAATCCAGGTAGGTGACGGCTCTGTAGCTTTTGTTGGTTTGCATCTCTCTCGCCCGTAATTTGGAATTTGTTTCATTCGCTTCTCCACTTTGCTGAGTACATCTCAGTCTCTTTCATCATCCCTCTTTTTTCCTTTTTTGCTTGCTTTGTTGGTTTTCCCTTTTGTTTTTTCTTGGATTTCGAGATGTTGAAAGCTGGAATGCATCGCTAGTGGCCATCTGCATTTACGCTTGATTCCCATCTCCAGTAGATTCAATACACCAAATACACTTTCATTTTCGCATTCCCTTCGCCACAACATGTATTGATGAGAAAATAGAACATACGGGGTCGTCAATGAGCGTATGTCTGGTCAATACGCAACCAAACAAAGTCGATTCTATCAGCGATCACTTGCCCTTGCCACTGGTCGGTGCCTCCGCCGCTCCCTCAGCTTCGGCGTCGACCGCATCCGGCGGCCGGGCAACCAGCTCAGACTTCAACCTGGCCTCGATTCGCGCCACACTTGCGACCGCAAACGCCCTGACGGCGGCCACCTCCTTGGCCGTGTCCTCGTCCAGAACCACAGGCACCTGCGATCCGTCGGGCTGGGTTGTGTGCAGGGCATCGTCGAGGGCGTGCAGGAATGACTTGAGCTGCATGAGCTGGAATGCGCGTGCAGCGGCTGTTCACAGAAAATATCGATGATATTTAGTTTCCTTGCACGTCACATGACGGAAACAAGGCTTCCAACGTACGATCCCAGCGGTGCAAATTCACAGTCACCCCCAGACTCAAGTCGCCCGTTGCCTCGAGCGCCAGTCGTCTGGCCATGACCCCCACCAACGGTGCCTCCTCGGCCTCCTCACCACCCTTGCCAACATTGGCCACCTCGTTGGCCGCAAACGTCAAGTCGACATTGCCAATGACCACATTGGCATTCCCGTCGTCAATGGCGCCTTCGTCCGCGTCATTGTCGCCTTCCTCATCCTCATCCACGTACGCAAACACGCCCGTGGCTTCCAGGGCGTGCGACAGGCCAATGGCCGCGAGCGAACCGAGGACGAGGCCGAGTGTTGAGGTCACGAAAAGCGAGGCGAGGGTGGTAAAGGACAGGTTGATGATGGGGTCTTGGTCTGCTGTGGTAGACGTTGGGTCCATGCCCGGAAGTGTCGAGACGAAACGACGGGAATCGGCCTCGGGCGATCGTGCCGCCTGGTCAGGCGTTGGGGACGATTGGACGGATGCAGGCCGAGTGGCGTAGAAGTGCATTGGCCGTCGGCTCGCCGGCAGCCGTACTTGAGGCAAACCTCGTGTAGCCGCCACTGCCGCGGGTCGTGGCTGAGCCAGTTGGCGGCCAACGGCTGCCGTGAGTTTCGTGAGCGTGGGTTGGACGGTCATGACAACGGCTAGGGAGGGGGGGTGAGGTGGCTGGGCAGCTCGGATTGCTGTAAGTGCGTTTAGTTGACAAGGATGGTATTCATGGGAGTGTTGATTTTTAATGACAGAAAACGACTGCCAAGGATGGCGTGTGTTCGCCAGGTGTTCGCTTCGCGACACGAGACCAGTGCACGAATCGAGGCATATATATTCACAGGTTTGCATGAGTAACGAGGCGGCAGTATTGAATACAAATACCAACTTCAAGACGATGGAAATCGATGCAACACATGCATCGATGCACAAGATGTCTTTCGGTCAACATCGGCGAACCAAGAGATAGAGCACGACGATAAGGGCCAGCTTTACATTTTGCGAAACCACACGTAAAAGGTGAACACACCTGCCGCAGGAAGTCGTGCGACAGCGTTGACACGGGCAGCGATTCGAGGGCGGCGGCAACGGAGGTAAACAGGTTATGGGTGGCAGCGTTGTTTGGTGGCCCGCTGCATGAGTCCAAGACCAGACCATGGGATGGGATCCGGTTGAAGTGAGACGTGATCATAACGCGCAACCGCAGATGCCGGCCAGCGGGAGCTGGACGTATCTGGGGATGAGAGGAAGCACCGGCGTGTGGTACATCGAAGTGAGAGCGGCATTGCGAGGGGCGCTCTGCCTCGCTAGGTATGGAAAGTGGTAATCGATTGACATGGCTCATGTGGAAATTAGATACTCAATTGATCCTGCATAATGAGTCACTCGAAACTGGTCACCAGGAGGCAGGAGTCGCCATCTCATTTGTTCCATAAAGAAAGTTTGAGAAGAAATGATGGATTATTGCATACCGATTTTCAGACGGCATCGGAGCCTCTGGCTCGACATCAGAGCCGGAATGGTGAAAGGTGGGTACAACAGGCAATAAAACGCGTTGGCTTTGAGGCTTGTGGGGATGTGGGAAATGGGACTCACTTCAAACTTGACAGCCACCATGAGGGGGATCTCGCCTACGACGAAGCTTGGTCTTCACAAGTACACTTGTATCCGCCTCGATCCGCTGCTCAATCCCGCGGCCCCGCCAGAGTAGCCTTGTTCCTCAAATCCGCCATAGTCTCCCCTATCCCTGTGACTGTTCCGCCTCTTCACATCATGGCGCCGATGGCGACCACGACGCGAAACTCCGACATCACCAGCGTTCACGCGCCTTTCCTCGAGGTATTCTTCATGGTAAACCACCTCACCCTGAGTCATAGGTGCCGCCCTCACCCCCGGCATACCTGTCGATGTATACCCAGCTTGCACCGGTGCATACCGCCCGCTTGTACCCGTGTGATGCTCGATGCCGCGCCTCGGAAACTCCGAGTAAGCAATGGTTCGATCCGTTGCGAAATCTGCAGTCCGCCCACTGTATCCCGCACCCGCGTATCCTGGCTCAATCATGCGCCCAGTACCCGCAGATCCATATCGCTCGTACTCGCCGCCGTATGCGACACCGGGTGAGACACCCGCGGCATGTGCGCGCATAAGCTCGCGTTGATGTCGCTTGTATTCGCGTGCAGCTTCAACCTCGGCCTCGCCCATGGCGGCTTGTTCTTCGCCGACGGCTTGCCGGAGCGGATTGCCCGTGACACTTCCGAGGACTTTCTGTTTTTTGATTGCGTGGGAAGACATGGGCCGAGTCGCAGGTAGTGAGTAATGGGTTCGTGATTGGATTTAAACAACAGGTCGGCAAATCAATAGTACCTTGGTCTTGCCCGACATCTTGCGCATCCTGCCATGCATGCCCTTTGGCCGCGTCAGTGCAAACTCGTCAATGGGCGACTCTTGGTACACATCGACGCCGCGGGCGTATCCGAGATCGTGAATGGCGCGCAGCTCCTCGGGTGACAGGCGCTTTTTGCGTCCGGCACGAGCATGTTGGTCCACGTGGTCATGGCTGTCGGGGTCGGTCGTGGTGCTTGTGTGGGTGGTGCGTGTGGCCGTGGCCGTGGCTGTGCCTGCAGTTGGGATGGCGGGGTCGTACACGACGGCGGTCGAGGGCGTGCGCGCACGGGACTCGTGAAGGATAGTGCCAGCTGGGTTGGGCACGTAGATTGTGTTCTTGTGGACCAGAGTGCGGTCGGGAAAGTATTCGCCGGTCGAGTACATGGTAATGTTGACGGATGGTGCTTGTTCGGTGACTCAGCAGCGCTTGTTGGTAACGGGGGAGTGGGACGGAAGTGGGTAAATGCCAAATGCAAATGCAAAGAGCCTGAGGGAGAGGGAGGGCACTTGACTTGAAGGATTGGCGGAGTGGTGACACTTTGTCTCGAAAACAAAAGTGAGACCAATTTGAGTGCGAGTGAGACTGAATGTCCGCGGCGGAGATTCAGACATTGGAGGAGAATGGGAAATCATCGAAGTCTCTATAATTGTCAACATCAATCAATTGCAGCGACAACAATAGTGGGGTAGTTGACTGAGATACCAAGCGACTACAAACTAACTTACACAACGCCATCCAGGCATCATCTTGCGCGGATCAAATCGGTGAGTGCATCCCCAATCGAGTGTTAAACTCGAGCTTGCTCCGCTTCTGGAACCTCAACCACTGCCTGCGATCCCACTTTTTCACCTGCTCATGAATTGCCACCTGCATCGGCAAGCTCCCGAAAAACACGGCATGAAAGTGCCATGGCAGCTTGACAATCAAGGGTGTTGCAACGGCAAACGCAATCCCGAAATGCACCGCGAGCATGACCACGACCAGCGCGCAATAAAACTTGTTTTGTAACGGCCGGTACTCCCAAAACGGCAGCGTTCGGTGCAGCATGGTAAGCGACGCAAACAGCAAAAACACGGCCACGCACGTGCCGCCAACAATCTCGGCCTCGAGCGATGCCTGCGAAATAAACACGTTGGTCCAAGGTGCGCCCGAGGGCAGCGTCATGGACAGGGCCACACCATAGAGCCACACGGTGAGCACGCAGGGCAACAGGAATCGCCACACAAAGTACCGTAGGAACCGCGGCAAATCCTTGACGTGATCCAGGTTGCGCTCGGTAAACTCCTTCATGGTATCCGCCTCGTGCACGTTGGACGCATACGTGACTGCGACCAGCGGCAGCGCCACCCACACGAGCCACATGAGAATCCACCCACGCCAAACGGGAAGCAGCGACACGACCGTAAACAATTGCACCATGGCCACCAACCCGCACGTGGCTGCCACCAGCATGAACGCCTGCCTTGCCGCCCGACACAACCGCCTGGCCTCCCCTGGCCAGCTGAGTCAGCGCATACAGCGACGTGTCCCGGATGCATGACGAGCGGGCACGGCAACGACACGAGCGTCGACCCGAGTGCAAGCGGCGGGACATGCCCGGCGGCATACTGGTTCTGATGCTTGATGTGCACGGGCTCGACGCCGACAGCCAGATCTGCACAGCAAAAGATCTCTGCGTTTGCCGGATTCAGAGTCGAGCCCATGGCACACACGACTTCGCCATGTTCCTGGAACACGCGCAGCATGCCTGCAACCGTCGGCGGCGAACTCTCGGCAAACAAGCTCACGTGCAGCGGAATGTCGTCCACGTCGCGTAAATGCTCGCGAATCGCCTCGACGCCGCGCGGCAGCCGTGCCTTGATGTCTGTGCGCTCCATGTACGTTGGCGATGCGTGAGGGTCCGTGGGCTTGCTGAGCAAGATGCACGAGTTCCAGTCGGTATCGAGGCCGAGCCGCCGCCAAACGCCTTAGTTTGCCGCTCGTTGGTGGGCGAGAAGTAGACAAAGCGGATGCCTGCCAGGGCCACGTCTTCAACAGCATCGCACACGTCCTCTTTGGGCTCATGAGCGAACGCAACGAGCCCAAGAAAGATTTGGTTCTGGGGTCAAGGCGTGGACGGCAATTGATGGGCCGGGTCAGTTGACTACGGCGACGAGGGCGAGTGCCAGTGAGTGGCGGATCCGAGGACGACGACGACGAATTGGCTGTTGCGGTGGCGGCAATGCCTGGTGGGGCCCTTTTCGGGAACTGCTTCAAGTTGTCCCAGGATGGTGCTGAGGTTTGGATGATGATGACGACGACGACGATGAATGCTGATGGTATAATGGCGGCGGTGGTGACGACGACATGAGAGTTTGGTGATTCCACGGGCTCTGGTGAGTCCGTCTTTCGCGGCGGCATTGGCGACGACGAAAGCGGTCGACTTGTTGGAGCAACGTCGCGACTTGCATTGGCGGGATGCGGCAGCTCAATGTACACAAAAGCCTCGTCCCTGTCGTCCTCGGGCAAGCACGTGATCGGATCCAAGATGGGCTTGTACGCATACGCCAGCACCTGGTGGTCGTTCATGGTCGTTTCCAATACCACTCGACCAAGGCCAGCTTCCTGCTCGTCCGTCAGCGGCGCAAGATCGGATCCAAGCCATGCGTCGGTGCACACGTCCAAGACACTCGCAACGCTTCCGACCGACATGAGCTGGTGGAACCCAGAGCGCGTGTCACGCAGCACGACAGAGTGAACAAATGGAACCTCAAACTCGTAATCGGGCAGGTTGAGAACAATGTTGCCTGATGGATCCGCGGGCGCATGGTATGGGTCATACTCTTCAATAATGACATCTGTACCACCATTGACGCTGGTGCATTCGCCGCCGCCGCCAGTCGAACTGCTCGACCCGGCCCCACCGACTGCGGCACCGCTTGCACTCCCGTTCGCGACGCCGTGGTTCCCTTGCGCCTCAGCGCGAGAGCGAGACATGGACCGTGCATTCGTCGACAACATGCTGGATGCCGCACCCATGCCACCTCCGCCACTGCTGGGACTCAGCAAATGCACGTGCTGCTCCGCCACTTCACTCACATCCCCACTTCTGCTGACTGCAGCCGCCGCCGCACCCATACCCGCACCACCCTCCCACCCATCGGCCCGCCCACCCTCCTCGCCCTCCCCCGTGCCCGGCCCGCTGCCACCCGTGCCTCTAGTCTCCAAACTCGCATGGTACGGCGCAAATGCAATCACCTCGCGCACGGGCACCAGAGCGTCAGGCTTGCCCATAAAACCCAACTGCCTCGCGAGCGGACACAAGCACGTCTGGCGACTGGCCTTTGTATGCGCATGAATATGCAAGCCGCACAAGTTGGCGATGCGGCTCGACCTTTCGCAAATCGCAATGCGTCAGCGTCATCCACGCCAGCCCGAGCGGCTTGAGCAACGGCATGTGATCCATCCAATCGCGGTCCTCAAAGATGTACCTACCGTCGGACCCCGCAGACACATCGAGCACGGCGTTGGGCAGCCAGATTTGGTCCACCGAGGGAAAACGCTTCGGTGAGTGTGCCCTCGCGATCCACAAAGCACAGCACCGTGATGGATCCAAGTGACTCCCGTCAGGTCAGACGTGTCGATGCGCAGCGCTTGCGTGAGCACGTCGAATTTGGCCAGCGTCACGTCCTTTGTGGGCGGCGGCGCCTCCACGTCAAAATTCGTCCTGGTCGACATCCTCATAGTCGGTCTTTGACGTTTGCAGCTCTTGCCAGAGGACGGCAATGTGGGCGTTGGAAAATGACCGGAAGGCAAGGTACATGGTGGGCATGAGTAGTGGAATGAGAGGGAGTACAATGTCGTGGGCCCACAAGAAGGCTTGAATGAAAGTTGTGTGCTTGAGGGCCAGGTAATCGAGTAAGTGCGGCTGCGAGGCTGAGCACGTACAGAAGGCACAAAATGCGGTTGAGGACAGATTGGAGCCGCAGCAGTTGGCGCGTCATGACCGTCTTTGGCCGGGTGGCGACAAGCGTGTTGAGCACGGCAATAACGGGTGTGGTCGACCAGCTCGAATTGGAACCCGGCCGTGGGTTGAGCTGCGATTCGAGTTGCATCAAGGGTGATGGCGGTAGGCCAAACAGAGTGGGTCGAAATCCTTGTCCACCTTCAAGCTTGTACTCTGGCCGCCCACCATTCGGTGCAGCCGCAGTGGACGGCGGCGGCTTGGTCACCATACACGTACCGCGCGCCTGCAGGCGCAATGTCGCCGTAATGCAACTCGACAATGTCCCCTTCCACCAACAGCACGGCCGGCAGCGACCGAATCACGCCATCACGAATCACTTTGACAATGGGTGCCGACGGCACTGACGGAATTTTGATTTCCTGCACCGTATTGAGACCCGCCCGCGAAAGGAGCTCAATGGCGTTTTTCGCACGCGCGAGCACTTGGCGTGCAGGTGCTTCGACTTGCGCATAAAAGAGGAGCGCGTTCCAGGCAACCAGTGCGACGAGGATGGCGAGCTCGACAATGCGACCCGTGAGCACGAGTGGTTGAGGGTCTTGCGAGTAGGGCTGATCTCCAACGGCCAGGCCAATGACCAGAGTGGCAATGTGCATGAGTGTAATGAGGAGGTCGATGCGAAAGATGAAGGTTTCCATGCTAGTAAACACATTGGACAATGTTAGGAGATGCCAGGATGGTGCGTGATGATGGGAACCACCATATCAGATCGTACATGGAACTGTCGACCACACTCGGTCCGTGACTGTATCCAATGCGAGTTCCGCCGCATGAGAAAGCCGTCTGAAACAGGACACTCCCAGTCAGTGAGATGACGTTCATCTTGGCACGGCCAACAACAAGCAATGACAACGTACCTTGACGCTTCATCACTCGACAATCCCGGGTGCCTCGACCCCAGCCTCGCATCTGTGGGCTCAGGCGCCAAGAGAATATCATGCGGTGACTCGACAGCCTCGTCCCATGGTACAAGACAACATTTCGTCGATGATCAATCTCAATCACACCAAAGTCGTTATTGTTGACCACATCTGCCGCGCCTTGGTCCCCAGCAACGTCCTGGTTGACTGTAGCGGGAACAGATCCGACATGTGACATGGTCCCCGACCGCGAAACAGACCGTGACATGTTGCCGCTGGACAAGGGATTGGTCGCTGCGATGGCTTCGGTGCTTGCGCTGCCTGCCACGTTGGCACTGGCATTGTTGTTGAGCAAAGGAATAGATGATGAGGTAGATCCAGAAATGGGGAAAGCTCGTCGACAGTTGGCGCTTGTTTTTGCCCGTTTTCAAGATTGGCCGCAACGGAACGGCTTCCGTGTCGGCCTGGGGCGGATGTTGATGGTGCTGATCGAGCGGGTCGCTGCTGCTGGTGCTGCCGCTGTTGGTCACATGGTGCGCCGCCGTGGTCAGCCGAACCTGTGATCCATCATCGACATTGACACTGTCGTCTTGATGATCGCCAGCGACACCAACACCATCGTCCGGAAAGCCGACCGCTGGTGCCCCAATGCCAATCCCGAAGCTGTCGATGGCGGACGGGTCGGGAGAACCAAGCTCAATATCGCTGCTGTTGCGGTGTTGGCCGTGGCGGTGTTTCCCATGATGCTGATGGCCGGTGGAATTGCCCCGATTTGCCAGTTTGGGTGGTGAGTTCGGGTCTGTGTGTTGGTCTTGGGCGGCGGATGCGGCGGCAAAGGGAAGGTCGGGCGAGCTCATGTCGAGGGCAGTGGTCGAGATGAGATTGCTGCAGGTGTCATGGTCTTCATTGCTGTCACGGGCATGTCATTTCAAGCCAATACGAACGGCTGCGCTCACGTGTTGGTGACCCTGAGCAACACCTCAGTGGCCACCCGGCCGCTGCCGCCGGTGAGCTCGAGGGCCGAGCCGACAAAGATGCCACCACAATCTTCAAGAATGAGTGAAAGCAATCCAGGACCCGTATCGCTGCTGTCCCACGACGCCGTCCGCATCAAGTAAGTCATTTCCCTCACCCCCTCCGCAATGGAACCTGACTCCACTCACGCTTCCTTGTCGACCTGCACAGAGTATCGTCAGTCCTAAACAAGGATAACGCCAACTACGGCAAGCAGCACCTCACCGACCGGTCCGTTGAGACCTGCTGGAACTCGGACCAAGGCTCACCGCAATTCATCGTCGTTGATTTCGGCCGCTCGGTCCATGTCGACGCAATCCACCTGACATTCCAGGGCGGGTTTGTCGGCTCCCCGTGCCAAGTGCTCGCCAATGCGGGTAGCGACGGTACAACGACACTGGCACCTTTTTGGACGGCGCATCCAGAGGATTCCAATGCGGCTCAAGTGTTTGAGGTGCCTCAAGACTTGCGTGGCCAGCGGGTGTCGAGGATCAAACTTGTGTTTCCAAGCAGTTCGGATTTCTATGGGCGGGTGACGGTCTACAACCTGGACTTTGTTGGCCGAGAGTAGTTGAAGCACTGTGTGTGGCGAGACAAACGTATTTGATACTACAAGGCACGCTTGGCTAAATTCAAAATCGGCAACAAAATCTCTGCTTTCCCACAACGGGAAACCCAAAACTTCATTCATGCGTCCATCCAAGCGCCGACATCAATCCTCATGCATCGTCACCATCAAGCACGCCTTGAGTACATCCGTCAACGTCACCACCCCGGTCGGCCGCCGTGCCTCATCCACGACCCACGCCCCGGTGCGCGCCCGCATACACGATCCGGTCCATGGCCTCCTCGAGCGTATCCCTCGGCGTGACACTCACAACCTTTGTTGCGGGCGACACGAGCATATCTGGCTCGGGTACCAGCTGGCCAACAGCCACGCCAGGATCCACAAGAATGCGCACAAGCGTGTCTGGATCACGAACAACCGACCAAGTCCACTGGCCCACGAGCGCACCCGTAGAATCGTCCGTCACGGCCAGTGAATTGAGCAGCGACGCGGCCAACAGCTGAAGTGCGGCCAGTGCCGGCGTCCGCTGAGTCACAAAGACAACACCGGCTTGCGTTTCATTGGGATTGACAGGAAGCAGGTTGGTGAGCGATTGCTGGGCAAGTCTGTTGATGGCGGGAAACGACGGCCGGTTGGCGTGGATGAAGCGGACGAGGTCGGTTTGTGTGGCGACCCGGAACGTGGATGTGTAGTCGTGAAGAGTCGATCCGGCAGGAACGGGCTTCATTGGCCGGTCATCGGCCGCCGTTCCCGCAGCCTGGCGGTGATGTGAATCTTGTGAGGAGTAGAGCGGAATCGGCACCAACGTCGCATCGGCATCGGGTGTGGATTCAACTAGCCAACGGTGGAGACCCTTGGCCAGAGGCTCGAGCACACAGACGAGGCTAGCGTCGCCGGGTGCGATCCAAAGCGACCGAGACTCGGGGGTTTGCCCAATCAGACCAGAGATTTGCGTCGAGTCGAGAAGCGAGCGCAGGTCCGTGAGCGATTTCCACGGTGTCGGAAAGTTGAGCAACCAGCGCCCAATGTCGGACAGCTATGAGAGTGCGAAGACGGTTGTCAGTCAGCAGCTAAATACCAAATCGCTCTGTGGTTATCATGCTGAACGCGAGACGATGGCACATACGCTAATGATTCCAATGTAAACTTTACGCTGCTTTCCGCCCATTGTCCCCGGATCCCTCGTCGCACTCACTCCGCCCGCAGCAATCCAATGGCCATGCTGGCCGTACACTGGCAGCGCCAAAATGTCGTTTGTGTGCATACGCTTGAGTGCGTCCCACACAGACATGTGCGCCTCGGCATCAATCACATCGCGCTTGCGGGCCACCAGCTCTCCTGCACGGTGCAGGCGCAGCGAGTCGCGCTCGGGCGTACCAGGAGCGTGAGGCGAGGCAGGGCCAATGCTGGCGGTGATGGCGGCCGTAGAGGGTGGGGTGAACGCGTGGGTCGAGTGTTTGTTGAGGTGTTCTTGATGATGAGACATTATTTCGTGTGTTGATTTCTGGCTTGCAATGATTGCATCGAGTCCATACAGTGTGGTATCTATGTACGTAGATATTGTGTCTGAGCCTTCCCTATTGTGTGGCCATGGGTGGGCGCCAGATGCTTTTGAGCTGAAGCAGAGAGCCGATCGCGTTCAGCCATCCGTCCAACGCGCGAGACAAACTTTGTTGGTGTAGGCACAACTTGACTCAGGAAACATCAGTTCGCACTTGTACGCACACCACGCACAGCCGTCTTGCAGTTCAAATGATTCATGCAACAATTTGACTCAGCACGTGGTGAGGGTCATTCCTCCGTTTCTGTTTTGATTCGGCCGGATGAGTCGAGGAAAGTCTCGAGCTGATCCTGGCTTCGAGCCCTGACAATGTGTCACATGACGCGGTCGCAACAAGCCAATGCGAGAAGAAAACAGGAAGGTTGTCTACACGGAGCGATACATCCTCTGTAGACTGGCGGCAATTCACGCATCGTACAAATGGACGCAGCTTCAGTATCGGACACGGATTGTCAGTCGCATGGTCTTCAACGTGGTTAACAGTTTGCCCACTTTCACTTTGAATGCAGGTTTTTAGGAGTCCGTTTCTTCGATTCATGTGTAGCACAAGTGCGAACAATCTGCTTTTTTTTTTTTTTTTTTTTTTTTTTTTTTTTTTCGTTACATCGATCGCTTGCTCGATCAGGGCGTGGACGATATCATCAGTCTACCAATATTGTTGAGCTTTGTCACTTTTCACACGTCAGATGTATCACCATGGGAATTCAGTCCATGCATTTTCGCCAATGACAGATAGTCCATCAGAATCTCGCTCAGCGTAGCCTTGATCGATACGCCGCACTCCTCTCTAGCAAAGAGTAACGAGCAGACAAAACAATACCCCAGCACAATAAGGTTTAGGGAAGTTGCATTCCCGATTCTAAGACTGGACAAAATGCATACATAGCTCATCGGCCGAGTTCAATTCTTCTTGCACGAAAAGGATTGCAATAACCCTTTCACGAAACATGAACCAACATGAAGACAACCCGCCCCCGCCACGACGGGTTCCCACAATTGAAGGCGGCAGCGAGTCACCCCCTGGGTCGCGCCCTGCCCTCGGCGAACGCATATTCCCATTATACAGTCAAGGCAACGGGCCTCGATCACGAACCGGCTCCGATGCCCATGCAGACACGGCCAGTGAATGGGCCTCCATATCTGGCGGACTTGCTGGGCAATCCCTGACCATCAACGCGACAGACCACAGAACAATTTCGCGGTCAGCCAGCACTGGAACCAGCACCAGTCATCACCAAGGCGTTTTCCTCTCTTCCTCTACCATTCCTTCATGGCAAGTTCCACAATCCGCGTCACGAACGTCCATCTCGCCCAGAGACATTCAGGCGCCGCCGATATCGCGTCCACAGTCCGAGCGGTTGCGAACAGACGCGGCCGTGACCGTGTTTGAGTCACCGACAACCTCTACTGACTCTCTTCGCGACGGCAACAAGGATGGAGATGCAGACACCACAGAGTTCGAATCATCAGCCCCTCCTCTGCTGGATAAGCGGCCACGGATTACATTTGCCACCACAGTCACCTCGACAAGTGTCAATCCGAGTCCTGCGGCGGGTGCATCCATTTTTTCTCTGCAGCCACAACCAGATCCTCCATCGCCCCAAACGTCGCCAACGATGGAACACACTCCGCTCGCATTCCCACTCGGCTTCCGTCCGAAAACTGTCAGTGCCAACACCAGCGCTCAATCTCTGGGAGGCGCTCCCTTTCCCTCACTTCAGCAAGTGGTGCCCCATGGATCGCTTTACAATTCGAGCAGTACCAACCTAAAGGGCGGATCCGGGCGTTGGCTATCGTCATCTCAGTCGCAAGCAAATCAGTCAAGTAGAGTGACCAACCCGCAACGACACGGCCAGAGTCCATGCCACAATAGTACTCGACTCGCGCAATCACGACAAACGCCACAAGGTACAGAATCGAGACCCGGCACCTTGGTTCGCCGTCACTCGGTTCAGGCGCCTGGTGATGCAAGTGCGGACATTGGTGCGAGCCCAACCGACCCACTGCTGTTTGGCGCACTCAAGGGAGTCCAAATCGCGACACAGTTTCCACCTGCTCCGACATCTTCCGTCTCCTCGTCATCGGCTGGAACTTTTGGATCTGCCTCCTTAGCCGCGCCAGCATCCACGTCTGCAGGAAACGGCCGCACAATAACATTTTCACGGCGGCCCTCGTTTGAAAGCAGGACGCCGAATGGGGGATCGCTACATTCAATTCATGAGGCTGCCACAGAGGAGCAGCAAGGGTCGGCATCGGGAGGAAATCAGCAAAATCATTCAAGCAATGTACAACTTTCCCTTTCTCAGCAACATCCCACCTTGTACATGACTGCCCAAAGACCGCCAGTGGGGGCGACATTGCGCTCCGCTACCATCGAACAAGCTTCCCTGCCTGGCTCTTTTTCACCTTCCCGAGCCACTCAGTCCAAACCATCACCAACGTCACCCAAGGATATGATCATTCACGTACTCCCAAGTGCCTATCACATTGGCCCAACAGCTTCTCCGTCCTTCAATGTTGGCGGGAGTGGCCAGGAAACGAGCGATGACCAGGAGGCTGACCAAATGGATGACCCGGCGACTCATTCACCGTGGTATCCAATGTTTATGCGCCGGATTTTTCGTGCGCTCTACTCGCATTTTTGGATTCCTGCCTCTGAGCGACTTGCCCCAAGTATGCAGAATGCCTTTTCGAACCCAAACTCTCGCCTTTGGCTTGCCTTGGATATTATGGTATCGCTCGCCGACTTGTTTTACATGATTGTGATACCTGTTGCGCTGGCCTTTGTTTGCGACACACCCAAGGGATTTACAAACGTGCAGTTCGGCGTCGACATTGTCATGATGTTTGCGCTGGTCTTGGATTACCACCGCCCTCGAAGGGACAAGTATGGCCAGTTGATTACGGATCCCGTGCAACGAAAACGCAATTTTTGGGAGTCTGGAAGCAACCGGCGAAAGGTTTTCAGCTGCATCCCGTTTGATTGGATGATGCATTGGCTACTCAGCGTCTATCTCCCTCATGGGATTCGCCAATGCAACAATCCGACAAGTGTTTACGAGTTTAGCGATGGAACAGTGTCCTTGTCAAGGACAGTTGCAAGCGGTGCTCAGTTGGTGCAAGTGCATGAGCGGTACTCATACAATCACAAGTACGGACACTCCCAATCACACAGCGAGAACTGCCCACTCATTCCCACTTGCTGCTCTCACACTATGTAGGGACATTGACACATATGCTGTTGCATTTACTGCTGTCCGCCTCATCCGACTCTTGCACATTTCCGACACCATTGTCTGGTTTCGAAACATGCGCGTCTCGGGCCTCAGTCGGGCCATCAGTCGTCTGGCAAAGAACTTGCTCGCGGCAGCCTATATTTCGCTGTGGAATGCGGTTCTCTTTTGGTTCTTGAGCTCGCACCTCGACAGTCCCAAGCGATACATTGTCAATTACATGTTCGATCCAGACACGCAAATCCCGACTTCGTTTACAGAACGTCTCACTTGGGCATAGTACGCTTGGTTGAGTCGTTCCACTCATGCTGTCGCCACGACTGACGATTGTCTCGCTCACAGCGTCGATGGGCAAAAAGCCTTGTTCTTCATTCTCCGCGAGGTCAAGCTTGTACAAGAGTCAGCGTATCAGGTATACATTGTTCCAATCGAGCGGCACTCACATTGTTTCTGACACTGACATGGCTTGTTCCTGCAGGCAGTGGAGATGATGCTTGGCGCCATTGTTTATGGTGTGTCCATTTACACTTGTCAGATGTATTTGCCTGTCGCAGTTGCTTACTGAGGCTCTTGGCACTTGTGTGTTTTAGGAAGCATCTTTGGAAATCTTGTGAGTATAGTGAAAAGTCTCGACGACCAAGCCGAATTCGACAAGACTATCAAGCAGCGCAACTTCAAAAAGGCGTACCTGCGACAGTACTTGATTGAGAACCAGTTTCCGCAGTCGCTACAGCAGCGCATTCTCGATCAAGAAGAACTCGACTTTGCACTCAAGAAAGGTACGCTGCAATGCATATGCTAACTGGCTGGTACACGACCTGACCAGCTCTGTTGTTTGGCAAAATATAGGGATGGACATGGACGCAATCTTCAACACATTCCCACGCACCATGAAACAAGAAATCCTCGTGCATCTGTACTGGGATCTCATCAGCAAAGTTCCGCTTTTCTCCAAGACGTCCGACATGTTCAAACTCGCTTTGCTTGAGCGCATCTCGACTGTTTCAGTTCAGTCTGGCTTCTATGTACGCATGACTTTTGCGCATTTCACAACTGGGCAACAGGCCACTGAAAAAGGATCCACTCTTGAAATGAGCAGATCTTCAAGGCTGGCGACGTCGGGACCGACCTGTTCTTCATCAAGCGAGGCAGCGTGCAAATTCTCACAGGCGATGAATCCAAAGTCATTGTGACCTTGCAAGCCGGTGCGCCGCCCCGATGCCCAACAGTCATGGATTCCTTTGCGTCAGAACACTAACCAAACCTATCCTGCGAATAGGCGCGTTCTTTGGAGAAATAGCCCTCGTCGAAGACTGCACACGCACTGCGACCGCCAAAACCGCCTCGGAAACGCAACTGTGCGCACTGAGCAAGCCCGACTTTCTTGAAATCATGCGCGCATATCCAGCCATGGCCGAGCTTGTCCACCAGCACGTCAAGGAAAAGCACGAAGCAGATGCGCGGCGAAAAGCAGAAGAGGAGCGTGCCAAGCTGGAAGCAGCAGCCAAGGCCGCACTCGAAACCCAGCAGAATCGACCACACCACTCTGGATTGCTCTCTGGCATGCTCAACCGCGCACGAAACGGGACTCTGTCAAGGCATGCAACCTTACTGCGCGGTGGATCAGGCTCAAAAGGACCGTCGCTTGCGGGCACACTTAGGTTTGGCACAATTAAGCGGCAGCTCATGTCTCGCAAGGATGCTGTGGTCGGGTCCATACGGTCACTTCATGCATCTGGTCCTGGTGCAAGTCGAGCGGGTGAAGACTTGAAGAATTTGGAGGCGTCGCGGCATGGTCTTGTGTCGGGCGGTGAACTTCAGCAAATGTTCACGGCAAATCGACCATTGAGCGAAGAGGCAATTGCCAAGGTGGAGGATCCAGACGTGAGGTAAAGAATAGCGGAGAACGAGAGCGAGGGCCAGGTGGATTGCATTCATGATGGTCTGGGTTTTCTTGCCGACATGTATTGTACTTTTTGTGAGCGGACTCGCCACATGAAAGCAGACAGGATTGCTTGCCCAATGGTCACAAGATCTGCAGCATTGTTCTGTCGCACTTATTTACCGCAGAGGACCTTGGATTGTCATGAGCAGCGGCCCATCCGGCCGGGCCAGATGCAAAAGGAAAGCGGCAAATTAAAGATGAGGCGTGAGTGATTCGAACACCCATTCTCCCAATCTCGTCCTATGTACGCGACGCACAGATTAATCACCACATGTGCGTCGCGACGCACAGCCCTATCATAATAAATCTGTGCGTCGTCATCCTAGCGCGTCCCCGGCCGTTCTGAACACGGGCCCAACTTGAGCTCCATATGGGAATATGAACCCCCATTCCCACCAGCAGTGTGCTAATGACAATAAAATAAACCCGCCATCAAAACAAGGCCATTTTCCACAACAAATGAGGCAAATGGCATTAGCCTCTCCAAGCAATACGCCTATCGGAATGAAATCATGCAATACTACCCACAACGACATCATCTCGCTCGCTCGATCATGGTCATCCTGCTCCTGCCTCCATGGCTTTGACGGCGCGGCTGCCGCTGGCCGCTGCTGCAAGAGCCGCCCACGGCGACCGATTACAATCATCTCATGAATTGCTGACAAGCTTCCGTCAGCCGAACCGCCGCAGCAACGGCTGGGCGGGATTGGTAGTATAAACAAGCAAGCGGTCAGCCGCCAGCACCTGGCCGCATGACCTCGGCTATCAGCACAGTGAGCGGATCCGACGGATCCAGGTCCAATCCATGCCGAACCAATGACATCCGCACTGGTGCCGAGTGCATCTATAGCTGTGTTGCATGGGTGAGCACCGCTGGCACGCATGTCAAGTGCATCAATGCTGTAGCGAGACAACTCAAGTTGGTGACAACTGAAGTCGGTCAAAACTGGCTACCCGACCTTGAGTCGGTCCACAAGCATCACCATACATCAATTCTACACTACTGCGACTCAGTGGCAGCCAAATCACCCACCCATCGTCTCCAAACTCGTCACCAGACAAGTCTTCAACAGTTGTGGACCAATCACGATCATACATACCGGCTCACGCTCAACCAAAGCACAGCTTCACACTCACATTCGTGCATCTCTCTTCAAACCACCCGCCGCACACTGCTCGACAGCCAATTCGTACTACATACAACAGCAAACTCCCTGCCCGTCGCCGTCCTCGCACATTGCCAGTGGAACACGACCACCACGTGCACCACACCATGTCGCGCCGTACCAAAGCCAATCAATTGTTTCTGCCCGACACCACGGCGGCTTCCGATCAGACTGGTACCGGCACAGTGTCGCCTGCGTTGGCCAAAGCTCGAGACGTGCTCGCCAACCGCCAACGTCCCAGGAGTCAGTATTACAACCGCTCAAGGTACTCCAATGACGACGACCAAGCCCAACGCGACCTGAACGCACTCACTGGCCGCACCACATCATCGTCGTCCAACCTTTACTACCTCGGAAACGATCTCAATACCGACGACGACGGCAATCATTCCTTTGCATCATCTTCATCTTCATCATCTGCCGCCGGATCCCCTTTTGCCTCGTCCTCGGCAAGCGCGTCACGCTCGTATGCGCAGCAGTCAACAGCCGCCGCCTCGTCTGGTTCAGGCGTGGGCAGCTCGTCGTCAGCCGCAGGATCGTCGTCGCATGCTTCGAGCGGGGGAAATCCGTCGGCATCAAGGTTCCCACCATACTTGTCGGGCTATGTGCCATACACGTACCTTGGAGGCGCCGCCGCAGCGGCGTCTAGTAGCTCGGTGCAAGCCGCGGCTGCCACTGCCGGCTCGCTGAGTCACGCGGCGGCCGCCGCTTCTGTGCGCTCCGAGCCTTCGGCATCAATCAATCAAGGACCGAAGCGCAAACGCTCGGCGGCCGAGGCAGATGACGAGGATGGCGCACAAGAACCAGGAAATGGAAAAAGGAAGTCCAAGAAGGCCAAAAAGTCGAGGAGCGGGGAACAAGAACATGGCAGCGCCAGCGGCTCCACTGGCAGCGCCACAAGGACCACGGGAGACAAGAACAAGAAAAAGAAGAAGAAGAAGAAGAAGAAGAGGAACAAGCACGAGGAGGCAAAGGCTATCATTCGAGCTGCAATGGGGGAGGAGGAGGATGACGGTTTGGCCGAGGATAATGACACTGTACGTTGGTGTTTCACAGTCTACTTTCCTCATGGTTCAGTTTGGCTGACGGCTCGCGACAACGCGAAAATGTCCGCAGTCAACCAAATCCGACTTCGAGGCTATTCAATCGGCCATTCGATACGACAAGGCCGGTGCAACCAAGTTCAGCATGAGCATGGGTAGGGTAACCGAGGGCGGTATCTATTCATTTTGATGGAGTGTGTCAAGAAGAAGAAGGCGGCCCGTGCCGCAGGCAATTTTGACTCGACCTATGAGCCCAAGAAGGGAGAGGGCGAAAAGTCGGTCATGGCTTACTTTGTGCGTCTGATCGATGTCATTTACCTTTGTGTATTTGATTTCACCGAACATGACTGACTCATGCCTTATGTGCACCCAATTCACAGGACGGCATTGCCTATGCAACATTCTTCAGTCAGTTGCCGCGGACGCTCATCAAGACCGGCCAGTTCAGCACGTTTGCAACGCTGATGACACTTTCACCAATCGTGCAAAAAGACTTTACTGTCCTCCCTCCCTCAAACCCGCTCTCCGTCTCCACTGGCGCTGGTCAATCCCAGTCAAGTAAGCTCCCCCCATTGACAACCGTTTTCACACCCAACCCACTCGCCAACTCGACCCAAGCCCCGGCCGGCTCCCAGCCTCCTCCTCCTCCGCCACCGCCGCCATCTCGCTCGCCTACGACCATCTCTACATTCGCCGACACGGCCGCTGCCGCCGAAGCCGATGTCCAGGACCATGAACGACAACCACCGCCTACCACTGCTCTAGGTGCGCTGGCATCGGGACTGGCGTCGCCCCCAGCATCATTCCAAGATCTGGTGAGCAGCGTCAACGTCAACACGACGTCGCGCATCCTCACAGTCCGCCATCACCACCATGTCCACCACGGGCCACCTCCCGTGTTTGCCTCCGTCGCACAAGCACAAGCTACTACAGCGTTCGCGGCCGCATCGACATCACCATCCTCGACGACGGATGCGCCGATGTCGCTTGATGACTTGCTCGGCATAAACCACCATTCGCCGCCACCGCCGCTGTCGCCACCGTCTCAGTCGGACGTGCCCCGCCCCACCACCATGGTAACATCAAGCACGGTGCGCCTCTTCACAATACCCTTTTCAACGTTTGTTTTCCGGCGCACGCTCACCATTGCCTTCTCCCTCTTTAGACACTGGGCTTGCTTCCCGACATGTCGTTTCCATCGACTGCGGCCATGGGTCTTAGCCACTCAAGTATCATTCACCCGCCGCCTCCGTCAACCAGCTCAACCCCCTCAATTGCCGGTTTGCTTGGCGTCGACGTGTCGTCACCGCTCTCTCCGACATTTTCAACCATGTCGTCGAGCTCGCTGGCATCTGCTGGCGCCGCCAGCGCCAACATGGCATCTGCCGCGGCTACCACGTCAGCCGCTGCCCCAGCTATTGATTCAATGGCAGCGGCAGCGGCGACAGAGTTGCCGTACGTTATTGCGGCCGGGGACGTTTCCGTTCTCGACATTCCATCGTTGTACACTCTCGGTACCAAGCACAATTCGACGATTCCCGTTTGCGTGCCCATGTGGACGGAAGCGCCGCGTCAAAAGCTGGGCCGAACCCCAAAAGTCCGTACCCAGGTTCGCAAGATTGCCACCGTCATGGCTTACCTGTTTGCCAAGAAGTGCGTCGCGATTGGCACTCCTGTCCGATCATTGACCCAAGTCTCGATCCAAGAGTTTATCGCGCCGTTTCTTGAGCACTTGCCAGACCCGGACACGAGCAAGGGGCGGTCGAGGGAGGCTACGAAGGAGGGATACCCGATTGGAACATTGTTCCGAGAATGGGCCGAGGCCGAGAAGACTTTGGTTGCAAGTGGTGGTTATGTGGAAGCGGATGTGCCGGCGGCTGTTGATTCGGTGTTTGGATTCGCAGTGAAGAAGAAGAACAAAAGGAAGAGTTAGTGCACGCACATTGCTCTCATGTGCCAGAGTGTTGTTTGGTTTCGAGTTCGAGCGTCGTTGTTTGTCTTGTATCGAATTAACTGTCCCGTGCATGTGTTTTTGAGTTTGTTTCTGCTGGCCTATCAAATGAAACAGCATCTTACAGCATCTTATCCGCCCCTGATCCAAGTCGTTTGGGCCAGGGCAGCATGTGAGACAAGTCACCTTGGGCGTTTTCGTGTAAGAGGCAACCGATTCTTTTCCGAGCAAGCTCAATCCGCATTCCGGGTATAAAACGATACGGAAAGCAGTTTTATACTATGCCCAAAAGCTTTCAGTGGCTCTATCTTACTAACATTCAGCATTTCCATTTGATGTGCATGACCGGGTCGGAAAAGTGCGTGGATGGATGTACATGTACCCTCCACACGGCACACGGCGGGGCGCGAACTGCGTGTGGATGTGACCAGTGAGACAACCGACCTAATCATGCTCCTGACCAGCTACATGCGAGGCGCTGCCTCCTGGGGAAGAAGTGCTTCTATACCCTAGAAGAGAGGGCGGAGCACACTAATGACATTTGCATTGGTGATTTGCACTCAATGCATAAGGCGCCCGGCTGACAGAATGCGAATGGCAAAGAGTATCTAGTTCTTGAAAGAGCACATTTAATCTATTGAAGCCCATCATCGACAGCGTTAACCCAGTCACATACACATAAAAATGTACACGCCCGCAAACCACCTAACAATAATCACGTACAAATGCACACGCCCGCAAGCGACCTCACAATAATCGGCAACCCGCAACCAGAATAAACACTCCCGCATCCGCACCAATCGTGAGTGAGATGGCCTGCTTCATCTTCTTACCGACTTGTTCACCCGGTCGAATTCTGACGCCAAATCATCAAGCGAATCCAATCCAGCCACTTCGCTCGTACGCGCTGCATTTCTGCTGCGCGGCTGCTGCGCGGCAGACAATAATGTTGGATGCAGTGGCAGCGGCGGTGGCAGATGCTGCAGCGGTTGGTGCAAGATGTCGCCTTGTTGCTGGATCTGGTACATGGGCGGCACGGCTGGGAAAGGAATCGAGGCAGATGCGGATGAAGCCGGCATGAATGGAGCCGGCAGCGAGTGTGCTTGCGTGCCCGTGGGACGCACATGTCCTTGACCGAGCGATGGCGACGACGACATGAATGGCGAAGACGACGTGAACAAGCGGGCCTGCTCAGTGTCAGCGAACCCGCCCCCCATGGCTTGCGTGACGGCAACGGAGCGAGTGGGTTGCGATTGGAGTGTCGAAGGCAATGCTGAAAATGCTGATGACGACGACAATGGTCCAGCATGGTGCGCGTGGTCATTCGTAGCGGCTCGCATGAAAATGCCTGCCAGCGACGCGCCAGGCGCCCCCGATGTATTGGGCGATGCGGCCGACTGTACTGCTGACATTCGGTCGGTTGCAGCATGGTGCGCGTGGCCATACGCGGCGGCTTGCACAAGAATGCCGTCTAGCGACGCGCCAGGCGCGCCCGATGGGTTGCGCGATGCGGCCGAGTGCGCTACCAATGTGCGGTTGGTTGGCGTTGGTGCGGTTGAGGGCTGGCCGAGCAGCAAGCGCAGAGCCGACGGCACCGTTGATGGCGTTGAAAACGATGCAGTCGTTGCACGCGGCGGCGCTAAGGAAACGCAAAGGAGTGTCAGAAAACAGCCACAGCGTCAAATGCAGAAAGAATCGCGCCGTACGTTGCGCAATTGACCAGACATCTGGGCTGCCAGCAACTGTGGCAGCAGCCGACGTACTTGACCCAATCCCGGCCGCGGCGGACGCACTCGACGCGGCTTGGCCTGCGAGATCCGAGTCGCTCTCGTCGCTTGACATGGCCATGACCTCGCCATCTGTGGACGACTCGGAACCGCCATCATCCGCGTCCAATGCCGGGAGGCCACTACGCCGCAAAATCGCATCAATGTGAGCCTCGGGCGATAGGTGCACCATCTCACCCTCGTCGCCAAACACGAGCTCGAGGTCCGGGTTTTGCGTTGACCGCAAAAAGGCTCGAATCCCGCCCGGAATCGTGACGTTTGGGTCAGCAATCACACGATCCAGGTTGATGACTGACTCTGGCTGGCTCGCGGCGGTGCTGACGGGGCGCGGGACATGAAGCCCGGCGGGCCTTGCGCTCGTTGACGGCGGGACCGACCCAGATGACGAGCGCGCCATGGGTGGCGTGGTGGTTGGCGGCGTGGCCGACGACACGCGAGAGGGAGGAGTGGTTGTTGGTTGCGGGAAAGGCGACGGGCAAATGATGGTGGGCCCGGAATCATGAGGCGTTCGCCTGACCCGTGGAGGCGACCGCGGACGCGAAGGCGGTGGAGGTGGAGGCGGGAAGGGAGATGTGGTGATGATGCCAGGCTCGTTGCGGGATGAGCTGGCCGCTGATGTCGACGACCGTTGAGGCAACGCGGCCGCGGGTTGAGAGGCGCCGGAAGACGGGTCGGCACCTTGTGGCATCAAGACAAGGCAGTCTTGAGCGAGCACGACGCGACCATTGGGCGCACCATCGTCCGACACAAGAGGCGTGGTTGTTGGTGCAAAAGTGGCGATGTTGGGGTCGCGGTTGAGGGCAAAGCGGCCGGACGGGTCGGCCATAGGGTGAAGACCGGGCACACCAAGGGAATCGTGATCAACCAGGTACTCGGAGCGTTGGATGGCGGCCTCAAGCTCAGCAAAGTGGCGGCAGGAAAACTCCATGAACCTGGCAAGGTCCGTGTACGAGAGAATGCCCGTCGACGAGAGCTGCTCGTTCATCTTTGCACTGGTCAGCCTGAGTTGCCGGACCAAAGGCAGCGACAAACTTTGCAGAAACGCCGTCGCCACCGCCAATGCCTGCAAGTATGCAACCAATGCCTCACGCAACCCCTCCTCACCGTACGGCTTACCAATCATCCACTTGACCCTGACAGGGTCAATTGCCTTGGACGCCTGCATCTTGCGTTGCCGAATCCGAGCCTCCTCAATGTAGCGGTATACGGCGTCGGACTCCCATCGACCCCAAACCATCAACTCGTCATTGGCCATGCCTGCCCGGGCGGCGAGCTGCGCCGCAAAACGGCGCACGGAATGCGTCTTGTACCCCGGATTTTCGAAGGTGAAAATCTTGCCGTATTCGCCGAGTGCCTCGCGCTCTTCTGCCGTCAGGTACTGATTTTCCCACGACGGCATAAGGCGGCGAAGGCGCTGCAAGTACAAGACAATTTCGTGGGCGAAATGCTCCTTGTCCTTGATCTTGCGCACGCGCTTGCCCGTGGTAGCGTCGACGCGGGAGGCAGGCTGGGCGGGAGGGTTGGTGGCGGATTCGAGCTTGTCGACCTCGCGGAAACGGAGCGTTGTGGCCTTGAATGCATCAAACTCGCCGTCCGTCATCTTGGTCGAGATGATGTTGGGCTCGCCAACGGACTCGAAGTACCGCTTGGCAATGAGCACGTCATTTTTGGTCGGCCCGAACGTGAGCAGGATGTACTCCTAAATGGCCAGGCTCGTTAGCACACAAGTTCAAGATCGATGTGCACATGAGGCGAAAGAAGCGACAACATACCTGGAAGAAATCCGAGTACCCCTCGACCGACCACGGCTCCCACGTCAACGTGTGCCCAATGTGCTTGGGAATCACGGGCAGCATGCACTTGGCGGCCTGCTCAACCGTCGCGGCCTCGCCATAGAAGGCGCGAATCGTGACGAGAATGGCCAAGACAGGGCAAAGGTGCGCATTGCCTGGAATGGCGTTGCGGAACACCGTCACGGTCGCTGGCCGGTCGCTTGTCTTTGAGCGCCGCACCGTCAACTCGAGGTACGGCGGCAGGCCGTCGGCATCGAGCAGCCACTTGCTTGGGTCGACGGGGTCGTCGGGAAACTTGACGTCGCCAACGCGCAAGTTGACGAGCTCGTCACGGCGCAAACATGCGCCAACCGAAATGAGGAACGCCTGCCGGAAGGCGAAAGTGCGGCTGGCGTACATGGCCACATTCTTCTCGAGCTCATGGCACCGGTGGAACATGGACTCGACTTGCGAGAGCTCCCCAAAGGATGGTGCCCGCTGCTCCCGGTGGACCTCTGTGATCCTTTCGTTGGCGGAGCGGATGCTCGTCTGTTCATGCAAATGTCCATGTTAGCATGAGCGTACAGGGCACAGAGAAAAAATGGCTGGGTGCGATCAAGAAGCAGAAAACATGGACACACCTTGACCTGGGCCGAGCTCAACACATCGCCCCACATGTGGCAGGCGTGCTGGCCGTCTGGGGTGACGTAGGGCCGCGTGCCGGGTTTGACGTCGTAGACGATGCGATCGTGGTTGCCGTGCTTGTGAAAAGCACTGAAGGCACACAGGAACTTGTCGAGAGTAGAGCGAGCACGTTGCCCTTTACCCCAGCGCCAGGCTGAGGGAACAAATGATGAAGTGGACAGAAAGTCAGAACAGCGGAACTTGAGCTGGGTTGGCAGGCGGAACGGCAGTAGCATACTGATGTAGTTGGCGACAATCGAGGAAGGGTACGTCTCGTGCTTCAAGTCGGCATAAATGCCGTACTCGACAAAGGCCCATTGCTGAAACGCGAGGAGCGTCAGCCCGTACTCGGCATGTGTCCTGGAGAGCGACACGAAATGGTTCAGTTTGGTCAGTGACGCTCAGCATCAGTCAAGGATATGTCAGAATGGAGGACGCACTTGACATTCGCCTTGGTTTGCAAGCGAACACCGCTCTCGGCCGTCACTTTCTCCAGCCTTGCACGGTCCTCTGCACTCAACAGGTTGTTTTCTGGGGCACGCTGCTCCATGTGCGCCGCCCATTCGCCGTCCGTGAATCCCATTGGCTTCCTTGGCCCGGATCCGATCCATTTGGGCCAAACTCGCCGGTCCTTTGTCGTGAACCGCAACTCGTCCCAGTGACCCGTTTCATGTTCGTCCCCGTCCGCCTCCTCGACCTCACCTTCGTCATCATCATCGGAGCCGTCGGTATCACTACCGCTCGCGCTCAAGCCGTCGCTCCCATCGCTGTCACTGTCACTGTCATCGTCGTCTGAATCGTCATCTTGAGCGAACACCCTGGCCTGACGCGAACGCTGGAGCGGGTCATCCGTCTGCGCGAAACGGCCGCCGCCCAGCAACGGGTTGGACATGTTGCCGCCGTCTAAGCCAGACATAAAGGCGTCGGCGGCGTCAGAACCGTTCGCGGCTTGCGTTTGCGGTGCGGTGATCGCGCCTGCCGCGGGCGATAGGACGTCGTGATCGGTAGCCCCAGTTCCAGTCGGGGTCTGGCGGCGATTGGGAGCCCGCCTGGCGGTAGCGGCGGCAGCAGCGGCAGCCGAAGCTTGGACGACCGCGTCCGCTCGGTCGAGCACGGTGCGATTGAGCTGGAATTGCATCGGGATGCCTTGCGGGTCGTTCGGTGGGTTCATGTTGTGGGGTGTGAGTGGTTGGGTTGTGGGATTGATCGATTGTGGTTGATGAAAACGGTGACGCCGAGGAGAAGATCAGAGAAGGGGAAGGCGGTGAGTGACTGGTCGTGCTAGTGGGATTGGCGCGAGATGAGGGAATGTGTTGGACTTGATTGCGTGCTGGAAATGTTTGGCGGGCAAGTGTTGCATTGCTTTGTGTCAGGGGTGGGCAACGGGGTCGGTGGCCTTTTGAGGATTTTGCTTCTGCATATGGCAATCCGAGCGGTGATTGACATTACATCAAATCAAATGTGCTAGAGCTGAGGGGGAATGTCTCACGGATCGTCTCAAGTGCTCGACTTTCCGACAGAGCCGTGAGTCGTGAGAACAGCGGCGTGACGTTTTGAAAAGTGATCTGCGCGTGTGGGAATCAAGTCATGAACTGTCTCTCGGCTTGCCCATTGACGCGCGATGCTTGCGAAATGAACATGGGCACATTCAGCCAATCAGAGCCGCGGCTCGTGCGTCGCGACGCACACACCAGCCCTTGAGCGCCGCGGCGCACACTCTTCAGTTTTCTAATGCTACCAACCTTCTGATCTGGAGTCAGACGCGCTACCGTTGCGCCAACGCCCCTCTTGTTGTTGTAGAGGGTACAAAAGTCCGCTTTATTGCAAGAACAAAATTGAGCTCGATGTCAGAGCCACAGCCGCATGATTCGCTCACGGAACGGTGGCATGTGATTTTCTGCTTAATCCTACCGCAGATTTTGACAGCTTCAGCGTTGATTTACTGCAATTCCTTCATGATTTCATTCTGCAGTTTTCGAGCAACATGTTGACTTGGGTTTGAACTTGGTTGGCGTAGTTGTGGACGCAAACAGGACGCGTTTCGGTCACCGTCCAGCAAAAGGATCGCCGAGAAGAGAATACATATGTACTATCGCAGCAGGTCAAAATGAAAATGAAAACGCAATGTCATTTGCAGATATCGCTGAGCTTCCCGGCCCTTGTACTGGATCGGCTGGGTAGAACGCAGAGAACCGCAGAGTTCTCATGTTGAACCAGCGTCAGTTGCCGCAATGAGTTCCAGGTGTGCACCCATGTATACGTAGGCAAAAGCCTTGCCTTGCGTGAAACGGCCAAGACCTGGATTTTTGACCAACTTGAGTGGTTCCGGCCGCTTGCCATCGTTGTCCCTCTGACCAAAACGCTTCACTGAACTCCTGTTCCTGTCCCAGCCAGGCGAGCGCAAAGAATCATCAATCACATTCGATTCATGCCAACATCGCCAAACCATCAATGCCAACTTCGCCAAACCATCAAACCACTCAGGGCAATACTCTAGCTCTGTGACTCGTTTGTCATTTTGACCCTCGACTACCTTTTTTTTCCCACCCAACTCGCAGCCTGATCGTCGGCGCCACATCGACATCGACATTCTGACTGGGTTCCCATCATCATCATCGTCATGGCGAGGCACACCCGCCCCTTCTTCGATTCTCTCGTCGACGTCTTGGGTTGGACTTATGATCCCGGAATCGATGATCCATGGATCCCGGTTGTCGAACTGCCCCGCCGAGCAAAAACGGCGGTAATGGATCGCCGCCGAAAGCTGATGGTTTGTCACGACATGATGGGTGGTTACACGATGGAAGACGGTGCACCAAACGGATTTGCATCAGCTGAGGCGACACAACCCGCCCGAACCACGGCGTTCACAGTCCATCACACTGCCCTGATCGATTCCTTTATCTAGTGCGTCTGCGCCGTGAACCTGCGTGTTCTGCGTGTCGTCGTGCTTTGTCCTGTGTTCCTCGAGCGGGTTTCTGACCCTTGACGGACGCAATCGCTATCCATGTAGCTTCTCGCATCATCGGGTGACTGTACCGCCGCCTCAATGGACCAACCTCGTTCACCAATGCGGTTCTCTGTCTCTTGGCACCCTCATTTTTGAATGGGCAGAGTCGCTCTCAGATCTCATGCTCTTCATGTACGGGGACGCTGGATTGGCTTGGCATCACGCATTTCAGCTGCGCTCGCACAAGGATTATCCAATGCCTCCCCTTCCGCAATCAGTGTCATTTGACATTTGCGATCGTATCGGTACACATTGTCTCTTGTCGTCGGCATTCGGTCACCCGCTCACGCCATGATGACAGTTGAATTGACCAAACGCTACAAGCTCGACGGCTGGCTTCTCAACATCGAAGTTCCTCTGCCCTGCGGCCTGCAACAAGCACGCGACCTCATCCACCTCACGGCCTATTTTGAATCCCAACTTAAACTCCACGTTGGCCACCATGTGCAACTCGTGTGGTACGACTCGGTTACCACTGAAGGCAAGCTGCAGTGGCAAGATCATCTCAGCGCCGTCAACGCGCCGTTTTTCCACGTCGCTTCGTCCATCTTTATCAACTACACATATGGCCCATTCCACGTTCAAGCCTCGTCGCAGCGAGCCAACTCACGCCGTCATGACGTGTACATGGGCGTCGATGTGTTTGGACGCAACATGCTGGGTGGCGGTGGGATCGAGTGCCGTATTCCGCAGCAGATCGCTTCGTGGGCAGATGTGTCGACAGCCTTGTTTGCCCCCGGCTGGGTGTACGAGTCGACGCGAGAGGACGAGTCGAGCGGGCGGCCAGGGTGGATGGAGGTGGAGCGAGAAATGTGGTCGAGGCTCGCTCTGGAATGGGTGGATGCAAGGATGGTCGGAAGACCATTTGTGGCAGATGACCATGATCAGTTCAACACTTTCTTCTGTGGGGCATCCGGTGATTACTTTGCGTTGGCCGGATCGGTATCGATGTGCAACTCTCTTTCCCTTGGCGGTGCTCCCGAACAAAGTGTACTGACATGCAAGCGGCGAAATGTCTAGATTGTCCAGCGTGGATTCTGGGCAAACCATTCCATTCAATCGCCGTTGCCACTGCTTGCCCAACCTGGCATTTCTCTCCACCATGCGGAAGCCTTTTTTGGTGGCAGCTGTGTCCGGCTCGACAGCTCAACCACTCTCACGCTTCCGTTTGGACCGGTCACAATCCACCCTGACTCGGTCCTTTTGCTCGTTTACAAAAACACCGACACCGAATCAAGATCAATCCCCTCGATTAGCTGCACGCTTTACGATCCAGATGCTAGCGGTCCTGTTTCAACTGCATCCACGATGTCGGCCGAATCATCATACTCAATCGCCGACTCGGGTTGGTACATGGTGAAATTGTTATTGGGTGACATTTGCAGCCACCGCCCATCCAGCTCGCCGGCATCCCGCCGCCGCCCGCATCTCGCCAGCGTCCGCATTCATTCCAGCGACAATGGAGGTCTCCTTCTCGGACAGCTTTGCCTCCACCGCCCATCTCTTGCTTGTGACATGGGCTCCCTTTCATCGACGCTCGGGTCGTTACTGGAAGACAAGCTCACGTCTGACCCGACGTCGCCTGGATGGCTTTCGTCGACGAGACGCAAGCTACCGCAGGGAACGCCGTTGATGGCGTTTACCGAATCAGCCAAGGGACAAGCAAGGCGGTTACTGCGGGTGTGGGTTCAGGGTGACCCTTGGGATTCGGTTCATGAAGCCGATACATCGACACTTGCTGGCGAGGATGGCGATTTGGGCAAGGTTGTGGTTGAGTGGTGGCCATACTGGCGCACATGTGTTGAGCATTAAAATTTGATACGACTTGCATCGGAGGGAGCCCAACAGAACCCGAAAAGTATATGACCTTCTCGGTAATGACGTTTACCTAATCAACTTTGCTGACACCTCATTCATGACCTCCTGATACACTGCCGCATACTGGTCATCCTGGCACATCAACCGATCCTGCATCTCGTCCACCATCTTTGTTTCGACCACTGCTCGTAAATCCCGCCTGCCCAAGGTGCCTGAAGCCGTTGGCCGCCCCTGCAACGGCTGGTGCAAGATGCCGATCGTGCGCTGTAGATTGGAAATGGCCTGCGCCGACATGCCCGTAAGCGCATTCATGCTGGCGGCAACCATGGTGAGCTGATCTTGGGCACTTGATGACGAGGTGGTTGCTGCGAGTGCGGATCCGATTTGGTTGATGGCGGCAAAGACAGTGAATGAGGTGCGGTGCACAAACATGGATAGGTCGTAGGGCGTCCACCACAGGTATGTGTGCAGGATATTGGTCACGGTGGGCGAGAGTTGGCCAGTGGCGGTGGTGAGGTCAAGGAAAATGAAAAAGAAGAAGCCGACGACACGCCTGAGGGCACAGTGTTTGCAGGTGAGTGGTTGGTCCTTGAAATGCTAAACAAGAATTGGATTTGGAATGGTATGTACCAATATGTGCCATGCGATGCTCCGCGAAAGAGCATCATGAGCGTGATCAGCCCGCCATACATGAGATACACGGGCATCAATCCATGGGCAATGTACATCTTGACCACTTTACTGTAATCCTCGCACTCAATCTTGACACCCGACGACCCAGCACGCCCTCCTCTGCCACGACCTTGGCGCCGGTTTCCACTATTCCCGTCGTTGGCACAATAGGCAGCCATGGCTGGGCCCATCAAGTCGTGAATGTTGCGCGACGCCGTGCTTTCCAGCACGGCACGAGCGGTTTGGACCTTGCCAAACATGATTGGCGCATCTGGCGACGAATTCTTGTCCGGATGGAACTGCAGCGAAAGGTGGCGGAACCGAGAGCGAAGCAACGCCAGACCTTCGGATGCAGTCGCTGATTCCGTGGCATCGGTATCTGCCTGCAGGTGTACTTGTTCGACCAAAGTGGATGGCGGAACGCCAATCACCTCATAGTGATTGAGGGCCCGCGACTGGAGCGTGTTGTGCATCGAGTAGACGAGCGTGCAGAGAATTATAAAGGCGCATGTCCATGCTCGATGCTTGATCCACAGATGCGATCCCTTTGGCGGCGGTCCATTGCCTCGCCGCGACCCAGAATACCAGAGCGAGTGCAGGTAAGGCAGCGCACGGTCGGCGATCAGGCTTGGGAAGTAGAACCAGAGCATGCTCTTGAAAAAGTCACCCATTTCGTCAAAGACGGCCGAGGCCGGGCCACCGGCTTCATTGCCCGAGCTCGAGTCATAGTAGTCGTCGTTATCCATCGTTGTTTTGCGGCAATCAATTGTTGCATTTTGCGAGCGAGTCTCGTGTGCACATGGATCGGCGCAGATCCTTGAGAAGACTAAATATGATCCGGGTCGCCGATCCCGCCTTGAATTCGGCATCCACCACCAACCCCAACGATGACAGACTCCGAACATGACCAAGAATACGCTTCCCTCTCCCTCCACACGGCACACCTTTTAGTCGCCTTTATCAATCATCACAATGGTAAAATGCAGTTCCTTTTCATGCAATCGTCGCCGTCGGCGAACCGCACCGAACAGCAATACTGACCTCGAATCGACCCTTCCTTCCTTCCTTCGCAACTGTCCCATCCCATCTACGCCACTCCACATCCTCAAACGACACCATTGTCAATGACCCATTACACTCTTGCATCCAATCCTGCCAACCTCGTCTGCGCTGCCTCCCTCTGCCCACATGTTGCTTGCTGCCTGTCCTTGACGACTGGTGTCGTGTGTGACGTGTGATCGCTTTACTTTTTTGGTGATGTCCGTGACAGGCTCCCAAGGGTAAGAAGATCGCCGCCGCTCCCTTCAAGTCGGCCGCCAAGGCTGGCGCCGTCAAGGACCCTCGTTTCGAGAAGGCCACCCGCAACTTCGGCATTGGTATGCGCTTTTGAGACGGCTTGATTGCCGCAATTGTGTTTGCGACATACCGCTTGTGCTCTTGTGTTTGGGTGTCATCTGTGCCATGTCCTCGGTGTGTGTACACGACGCAACCTTCCGCAGCTTCTTGTTCCATGTGTTTTGCATCCTGTCCCTGGCCAGTGTTGCACTTGTCACTGGGGGGTTTGGTGTGGGCATGTTGGGGCGGGCAGTGTGAAGGGCACGTGTGCGCTGCCGCGAGGGGACGGGCAGACGATCGAGCAAAAGTGGAATCGCCCTGTTGCGACTTCCTTGTTGTTGCAACAGGTAGGCATGGTGTTTCGTTTTTGGTGCCGTGTTGTGCAGTTTGATTCGACGGGGCTTTTCGTTGTCTTGTCTAGCTCTTGCCGTGTCATGTCCGCTCACCCCGTGCCACCATGAATCGCCGGTCGTGCCTTGATTTCCAACTTGGCTTGTTCCTCTGTCGCTGTTGCCTCTCGTTGCAGAAGCGCTTGCCTTTCGATCTACTGCTTCGCCCAAGGGCCCGCTCATCGCCCCCTCCGGGTCTCCCTGTGTCAAACTGGCTACCAGGATGCTGCACTGCTGCCTTGCGTTTCGCGTCCTTGTCACGCACCTCTTGACTTGGCCCCGAGCACAAGCGGTTGAGCTCCCTGTGTGCACCAAACTCGTTTTTCGCTTACACCCTTTTCTTTTTCAGGCAACGCTGTCCAGCCCAAGCGCGACCTCACCCGCTACACCAAGTGGCCCGAGTACGTGCGCCTCCAGCGCCAGCGCGCCATCCTCAAGCGCCGCCTGAAGGTTCCCCCCGCGATCAACCAGTTCTCGCGCGTTGTCGACAAGAACGTTGCCTCGCAATTGTTCAAGCTCCTCAACAAGATCCGCCCCGAGACCAAGCAGGAGAAGAAGCAGCGTCTCAAGGCCTTTGCCGAGGCCAAGGCCGCCGGCAAGACCGTCGAGGCTGGCAAGAAGCCCGTTGTTGTCAAGTACGGTATCAACCACGTGACTGCCCTCATTGAGGCCAAGAAGGCCAAGCTTGTCGTGATTGCCCACGACGTTGACCCCATTGAGCTCGTTGTCTTCCTCCCCGCCTTGTGCCGCAAGATGAACGTGCCCTACGTCATTGTCAAGGGTAAGGCCCGTCTCGGTACCGTTGTGCACAAGAAGACCGCCACTGCTCTTGCCGTTGTCGATGTGCAGCCCGAGAACGCCAAGGAGCTCGCTGCCCTCGTGTCGGTTGCTCAGGCCAACTTCAACGACAAGTCGGACGAGATCCGCAAGACTTGGGGTGGCGGTATCATGGGCAAGAAGTCCAACGACATGATGCTCAAGCGCGAGAAGGCCCGTGCCAAGGAGGTGTCCACCGCTCACCTTGCTTAAGCTTTCTTGTTTTTGTAAGTATCGGCAGCAGGTTGTACACACGAATGTGCCCTTGATGTTTGAGTCATTCATGCTCGAAATGCATCCGCTTGTCCCCTAATTTCTTGAGTGTGCTTTCCCTGTCTCGTCTGTCCTTGCGCAATCCAAGGGGCATAAATATGATCTTCACACTCGCAAGGTCGCGGGACAGAAGCAGCAATCCAGCCAACCTTGCGTTGATCTCTCCTCAATCGGTGACTCAGCATTCAGCACATGAGAGTTGTTGACCCGACCATTGCGACACTTCTTCACACATGGAACGTCTCGCCAAATTATCGTCCATGGAGACGCCATGTATGTCTCCCAGCGCAAAGGCATCATGACCGCCGCCGTCGACTGCCACTCCGCACACCAAGACAAGGCGGCACGGCCGGCCAGTGCCACGGCCGCGGCTCTGCCCGCAGAGCTGCTTCTCCCGATCCTCGCGCTGTCGGAGCCATTGACCCAGCAAAAGGTTCCAATCTGCCATGAAATCGTGCAGCTGTCCCGGACACCGCTGGTGCGGCATTCGTGGGCCCTGCACTTAATCCTCCACCGCCCAATGCCAATATTCAACACACCGCCTCATCAATATCCGACCAACGACAAGTCTCAGTTGGCCAGGTTTCTCGTTCTTCGTCTCCAACACAGGCTGCCGGGCCGTGAAGCTGATGACAATTTTGTCTACGAGTCGCCGCGTGTTGCAGCACTTTCGCCTATCGCCGATTCCATTCTCTCGCCACCATCATTCCTCAATTGGATCTTTTCTTGCCAAGGACCGCTACATGTTGCGAGGCCCTTCACGGAAACAGAATTTCAAGCATCATGTATGGATGTTACTGCTGGCATTGGGCGGGAGGTTCCGCTGAACGAGGACCCGCTGGCCCGAGTACATCGGCACTGGCTCTTTGTTCCTGATGCCTTTCGCATGTTCTCGTTCTTCACGCAGCTCGGCGACTGCACTTCGGCCGCATTCGTTCTTGAGCAACTTTTACGTGTGGTCAATCCCAACTTTACCTTGCATCGCACGGTGTGTCTCCAACTGTCAGTGGATCCGCGCGCATGTGTAGCGAGTGTTGTTTCCTACGATTCCGGCTACCAGGCCACCATGTCGATCGAACAATGGTTGTATTGGACCGTCTTGCTCGAATGGTCACCCGCTCTACTCGACATGGTTGATTCCATGCTACACAACCTGGGGTGTGTCCGAGATTTCTTCCATTATGACCCAGACCTGCTCGGTGCCCGCCGCTCGCCATTTCACGCACTGTTGCGAACGTTTTCTGCACCCAAAGTTTCACCCGACCGTTTTTTGCCAATTTTCAACTCACTCGAGCGACACGGTGTTTCCCTGCACTCGCTCGGCATGTACTTGCTCGAGCAGAAGATTGACGACTATGGCTCGGTCGCCGCCCTTGTCTGCCGATTTCCTCCTTCTGCGCTCGCGGACCACTTTGAGGACTATCACGAAGAGTTTCATGGGATTGGGGGGGAGGCATTGATTCTGGCGGGCAAGCATGGCGACATGAATTTGTTCCGCGAGCTGCTTGCCAGTGGTTTGTGGCAGTTTGGCCACGTCAGCGAGGCGGCCCATGTCGCAGTCATGAGTGGGTGTGATGAGGCAGCGGAAATGGTGCACGAGTTTATCGATCAGGATAGTGTGCCGACTCTGCTGTCATATTGTATGCTGACCATCTCCTCTTGCGCATGTACCTCTTTCTGCGGACGTATTCACTGACTGATTTCCTTGCGCATACCTTACCTGACCCTTGGCTCAGTGATCCAGCCAATGATTACCTTTGACTCGGCTGCGCTCCGATCTCTCGACGAGCGCATCATCTCGCTTTCCAAGTTTATCATTACTCTGCATCGATCGGGCATCCTCCTTTCCACTCTGGACGACCTCGAGCCCACCCAAATGCTTTTCGTTGTCGCCACGTCCGCTGCCATGATTTCACCACGCGTCATCAAGCATCCGAAGCAGCAGCTTCCGGAGGCGCTGGGAGCTGCTCGGTCGGTTATCCGGTACTTGTGGAGCATGTCGCGGTGGCTGTATCGTGTGCTGGCTGTCATTTATGTCGTCGTGTACATACGGTGGCGAGTGCATTGGATGGGAGTGCGCGTGTATCATGTCGTTGCTCTCCTTGTTGGATTTGTTGCTTGGTGGCTGTATTCGTGAGCTCTAATGCGTGGGTTTATCAATTGGAAGTTTCTGGTCTGGCCAATGCACATCACGCTGTCGCTGCTGTCGACCATGCTGCAACGCCTGCTGCGACGCCGACGTCCTGGCCCATGTCGCCACATCGTCAAATTCAAGCGAGCGCTGAAATTGACGACGCACAACCATTCTCCATGTATTTCTCCTCACACATCGGGCAATAGACAGTGTGCCATACACAAAGGAACGCAATGCCCGACAAAGATAGCCTTTCGGCGTTGACGCAAACGTGTCTCGCGGCCACTGCGGACGAGCGAATCGCACAGTGGACGGTGCGAAATGGCGGGGTAGAATCCGACTGCGTGCCGAGGCTCAAATGTTGCTGCTCCACAGGCTACAAGTGGATGGGCAAGGCGAGAAAGCGCGTGGGACTGGAGGAGGACAAGGACATGTGGGAACAGGGACGCAAGTCGAGGACCAGTCGGCGAGAGCCCGTGCGGAGTCGAATAGGGTCATTTGCGGGTGGATGCACTATTGACGCTGCTGCCGCTTGGGTGTGGCAGACAGGAAGTTGGAGCCATGGACGAATAGTGTGTGCAGCAAGTGCAAAGTGTGGGTCGGTTGAAAGGAGGGCTACGAAGGCGTGAGCTAAAAGGGACTGGGGCGGCTGCGGATGCGCAGGATCAAGTGGAGTGGGTTGCGAGGAGACGGATGCGGGTAGTGTCAATGGACAGACGCCCATGGGGTTCGGCACTTATCAAATACGACAATTCGGAAAGAACGAAAACGTCAGTACGCGCGTCTGATTCGACTCAAGTCCACAAGCGTCAGCCTAACAGGGTTACCTCCCTCATGGGCTCTCTCTGACGCAGTCCGGCACTTGCTCGCCCAAGGAAGGCGGCCATGCATGGCATGGTGGGACGGTTTGAGTCGCCAGAATCAGCTGCATTGTGAATTGGTGAGGGGCGACCTTCTCCATTGGCGAACTTGGCCCGACGAGGATCCACTTGTCCCAGTCGCGAATCGATTATCATCATCTGTCTGTCAGGCCCACAGGCTCTATGGCCATGCCTTTTCAAGTTCGACATGCAGAGCAAGTCAGGGCATTCATGGCAGAAAATGTGTGAGCAAATAAGCCAAGTATACATGTGCGAGAAAATGTTGGACGTGGGGGTACTAAATACATGAATATACAAGAGAAATGGACAAAATGGGTTGACCGATTCGCAAATGCATAGGTGCAAAGGGGTAGGTGGGTAGGTAGGCGTTGAATCAAAAGGAGAAAAGGAAAACCAAGAGTCCAAATCACGGACCAATCTCATATAAAAAAAGAGAGAGAGAAAAAAAATAAGTAGGACCAGCCCAGCTGTCAGGTAATGTGTTTGGGTACCTACCGATGCCCAAACCTCCACTCATTGTCCTCTACCTCCCCTCCATCCATATCCACGTCATCCTCATCAATACCCTCAAACGTCTCGACTCCAAAACTGCCCCTCCTCGACCCACTGCTCGAGCCGCCCGATCCATCCTCGACCGAATCCAAACTTGCGGGCCTTGGCATTGGCATGCCAAATGGCGGGGGCGGCGGACCGCCCACAAGCAACGCGCTCAATCTGGGACTGCCCACGGCCACGGGCCCACCTGCACTGCTTCCACGGCGGGCGCGCCGGATATCTGCCGCGGCGGCGGCCGACGGGTGCGCAAGCAAGGGTGCGTGTTCCGGGTCCAGTGACGATCGGCGATGCCCGTACGCCGCGGGCGGGGTTGCCGCCATGGTACCGTTATCAGCCCCCGGCACACCCAGAATGGATGCAGCCACGGCAGGCTCTGGTGGCGAGGGTGGCACATACAAGGGCAATGGCTCGTCCTCATCCACCCGCTCTTCAATCCACTCGGGTGTCCCATCTGGCAAATATCGCACGCGCATGGCGCGCGTACCCCGATCCCGTCTTCGCCTTCCACCGTGCCGTGGTCGATAACTTGCCAGCATGCGATTGTCTGCCGGATCGCACGCGAGCTCGCGCACCACGGTGGATTTACTGGGTTGGACGCGTGCTAGGCACCGCACGAGCCGCGCTTGCACGCGCTTGCGCCACTCGATACCGCCGCGTGACCATCCGAGAAGTAGGATCGAGGCCAGGATGATGGCCGTCAGTTGCGCCCAAAGAATGGGCGAGGCGAGCGCCGAAAGTGTGCCGTCGGATGCATTGGAAGGGTCCGAGGTCGGATTGGTTGGTTGTTCAATGATGGGCGGTTGGGCCGGGGTTGAGGCGGCAAGCCGGTCAATGAGCCGGCATGTAGAAGAGGAGGAGGAGGGAGAGGGGACACACATGCCCAAAAGGCATTCTGCATGTGACGCGCAGTCTGTGCCAGGCAGTTTAGGTGCCGCGGCTGAAACGGTTCCGTCAACGCAAGTAATGGAAGTGAACGTGTTGCCCGACCGTTGCGCCTGTGTAACGATTTCGGGTGGGGCAGACGACGTGGGAGGCAGGCGAACCGCGTGCACCGGGAATCCAAGGGATGTGGACGACGGCGATGTGGGCGTGAGGACGGCCGATTTGCCCGTGGATGCAAAGTTGGGTACAACGCGGCCGAGGGCGGGCAGATTGGCTTGTGCGTCCCAGGCACGCGCGTCGCATGTGGATCCTATGGGCAGTGTGGGGACGCACACGCCGAGCTTGTCGAGCGAGGACGTGTCTGGGCTGGACCCGAGCATGGTGGCCGTGAATGCCGATTGGTCAATGGATGCAGGGTCTTGTGCAGCAGAAGTCGGGAGCATGTGTGTCGAGACGGCAGACTGGTAGGATTGAAAGAGGCGAGCCAGCGTTGCGTTGGATGCTGCTGATGTTGGGAGCGTGGGGAGGTGGAAGCCACGAGAGAGGATGGCTGGCGAGTCGAGCGGGACGCAGAGGGTGGATGCCACGGCGGTCCACTCTGCCAGACACCGGTCGATTCCGCATACTTCGACGGCGGCCGCTGTGAAAAATGGTTGGTTCAGAAAACAGTGGGAAGAGCTCTCAGGGACAAAATAGGCGGCACACATACCAGCTTGCTCAATCACAGGCCGCATTGAAGGCGTGACGCTTGCAGAAGGGAAGACGCCCAGGAGTGTTGCCGGTTCTCGTGGGACCCGGGCCGTTGTATAGGCCGTGGACAGCTCATTGACGGCGCCAGCGCATTGGTCCTGCAAGCACTGAGCATAGGCGGCTTGGGCGGCAGGGGTGGGCAGGTGAGGGCAGGGCGACGAGCCCGTTGTACACATTGAGCGGATGGGAACGGAGGTGTTGAGAGCGCCTGGGAGCGCAAACAGGGGTGGGATGTCTGTGGCTTGGCGTGGAGGTCGGACCGGGACGAGTGTTGGGTCGGTTGTTGACATGTTCAATTGCGAATGCGAAATTTAAAGGTGGGTGAGGTGCAATGGCGGAATCACGGAATGGGCGACACCCATACGGCTATGGCAAGCAAATACATGGACTTCAATTGGATGAATGTCACGGCGGTATAACGATATGGGTATTGGGCATGCGCAAAGAGGACAGCACTGCTCGATGCTCAGCTCGAGCTGGGCGACTGCTCGCTGAGTGCTGAGGCACAGTTGGAACTTTCCAACTTGGAAGGCAGCTGCCGCTGAAGGTTGGAAGTGTGGACAGCAGGCTGGGCTGGGCTGGGCTGGGCTGACATCTCGATGGATTCATTTGGTGGTTCAATGATTCCGTGTGTGGTTGGAGCCTTGGAGGCGCGCATGATGCATCATGCATGGCCAGCAGGTCAACATGGAAGCAGCGTGCCAAGCCATAAGACTGGCCATAAGGATGGTCTGTGGGTAGCTAGGTAAATGCACAACTAGACAGACAGACATACCGAATTGGTAACTTTTGTAGATCGCTGATGATGAGATCGGAACAGAGATCGGAATGGACGGCATCGGCGGTTGTCCTCTGATCTGACGCGCCATCCCTCTACCTCCATACTTTTGATATGTCGTTAGGATGCACATACCAAGAAAAGACAATATCGGAACAACAACAAAGAAACACATGGATATTCACAAGATGGCCGCGACGGATCACCAACACCAACACCACCAACAGCAATATCTAGGGCAAGGGCAAGAGCAGCCACAAGAGCAGGAGCAGGAGCAGGAGCAGGAGCAGGAGCAGGAGCAAGAGGAGCCCACGTATCCGATCCCAGCCGACTGGCTGCTCGGCTCGCTCGCCGACGTTGCTGCCCTGCCCTCGCAGTTGGCCACACAACGCCAGCGCACCCTCCTCGACTGCGCCCACCTCTTTACACAGCACGCAGACCATCTCCCGACCCTCATTGGCGCCGTCGACTCGCTCCACTCGGCTCACTGGCCCCGCCTCCAACACGCCATCCAGGCCGCCACCGCCATCTGTGCTTCATGCCCTAATCCTAATCCGGATGGCAGTCCCCCTCCCACTGACGCGCTTTCTCTTGGCATCATCCACTCGCTTCAAGCCAACCAATCCGACCTGCAGCTCCTCCTCTCCATCCCTTCCCTCCTCTCGCACGCCGTCACCGCCATCCACCCGTGCCCCTCCTCCTCTGCCACCAACACCACCACCACCACCACCACCAACAACAACAACAACAACAACAACTTGAATGATCAGCTCGGCTCCCTCGTCGACCAAGTCTTTGCACTCCAGGCCGCGCTCGGTGCCCTCGAACGCCGCATGGCCCGCCGCGGATCCATCTCTTCCACCTCCACCGCGGCCTCGCCCTACACGTCGAGCTCAAACCTCACCCAACCCGACGCAACTTCCTCCTCCTCCTCAACTACGACTGCACAAACAACCATCGCGCTCGTCACGGCCCGTGCACGCTCCATCTTCAACACAGACCTGCCGCTTGCCTTGCTCGCGCACCTCACCCTCCCCACCTCGCCCTTGCCCACCCTGTTGCGCGCCGTCGCCCACTTGCGCCGTATCGACCCGTCGCCCTTGGCCTCGCACCAATGGGCACATCAGTTTCTTGCCTCGCGCCTTGCTCGCCTCCCTCCTCCGCCTTCTCCTTCCACCTCCACCTCAAACATTCCCACAGACGTGGCACTCGCCTGGATCGACGCAGTCCGCGGTCACATGTTTGACACATGGGCCCATGCGCGCGTTGTGTTTCCCGACGTGCACGTTCACCCATCGGCGCTCTACTCTGCACGCACCCTGAGGTCTGGGCTCGCGCATGTCGTCAAGCATTTGGGTTCACCGCAGGACTTGGCACTCGTGGCTAGGCACGCGCAGTCGGCTTGGGGCACGGCGTGTCGCCGCCTTGGGTGGGATTTAAGTGTGCCTGTGGTTCGCCCTGTGATGGATGCCGAACTGGTGACAAGGTTCAAAAGGGACTTGGAACGCGCAGTGGACGTGGGACTTTGTGGGCTGGCGGGAGATCAAGGCCAGGTTGACATTGGGGCGGCAGTTGCCGACCGGCCAGAAACGTGGGCATTGGCGTCACGCCCACTGGCCGCGTTTGCCGCACACGTGGTCGATGCCGTCAATGCGGCCACGTTTCCGCGCATTCCAGTGGCCAAGTTGACACTCATGGCCGCGTGCTTGACGGATGCCATGGACAACGTGGAGCGGCATGTGGCGAGTGACACACAAGGCAAGGTGTGGCGCGAGTGCATTGCCCCGCACTTGCAGCGGTCGTGGGACAAGGTGGTGGATGCGGCGGGGATTCGAGGTCGGGCGGACCAGCAGTGTCGGATAACGTTTGTTTCGCCGGTCACGAGTGAAGGTCGGGTGATGGTGTAGCCTGATTCTTGTGTCACTTTGATACACATTTTATTCTTTTGACATTTCCGTCGTTGAATTGTTTCTGTCACCCATCGACGTGGAACACTCACGCATTGTGTTTCCCATCACTGGACTTTGCCTCGAGCTCACTCGGCCCTGGTTCTTCGTGCCAGACTCTACATTTGAATTACTCCAGAATGTATATTCATACCACAATCACAACAGATGTTGTCATTTCCGACACCTGCAAATGTTTGGATGTGGATGCTCTTCATTTCCGTCTACCCGTTTGCTTCCTCCGCTCCTCTACTCGATCTCTGGCCGTCACCATTCATATCATATTCGGCTTCTCGATGACCTCTGTGCGCTGCACATGCCGGTATGACGTCGGCACGTCACTCTATTCCCGCAGCAGGACATTGACAGATAAGTATACAAGGTAATCTTCACACCGTTCCCATGGCTTCGAGCGTTCTTTGCAGCTGGTTTTGGGGTGCACGTTGGCAATTCCTCTGTTTTTTTTCAGTTTGCTTCCGTTGCAGGGCACCGGCTTTGCACATGTTGTGCTCAAGCTTTGATTTTGCGTTTGGTGTGGGAGCGGATATGGCATGTCCACCAGAATAGACGGTGCTCGAGACGTCGACGTGGCCATGGAGAAACGTTTCTTGAGTGCTGGGATCGGAATGATAGGCTTTGGCGTTGGCTTGCACGCAAGATCAAGCGCTCATTGAAGGGCTGTGAATCTTTATCTGTTCGCGTGTGAGACATCGGCACACGCCCAGCCGCACAGCAGCAAAAGAACCATGCAATTTTACGGCAGTTTGTTGTTCCCAGCTTTCCTCGGTATCTTCCCCCCCCCCCCCCCCCCAGTTGACCGAAATGACGTTAAGCTCGGTGTATCTCTTTTGGCACTTTGATGAATCGGCAAGCGTTGATGCAACGGAAACGAGCTACATTCCAAGCAGCTGCGACAGGATCGTGAGGCAAACGGACCCTGGATGCTGTCATAGACTCTGTTCTTGGAGTCCCTTGCTTCCATTTTGCTTTATCGGGCCTACAGCGACAAAAGGATAGACGCATGGATATGCCTGAAATGGCGTGAGACATTAACAATTCTCCCGTAACGTGCAGCACGGCTTTATGGAAACTCACTGGATCAGTCTTCTGCCACAGGAACCACAGGAACACGCACTCGCTCGAGCTCCAGCACGAGCTGCAAGCAAAGGCAGGTTGGACGTGAGTGCGTGACTCCTCGGAAAGGTTCGTCCGAGAGTCTTTGCTGGCCGGCCAACCCGATGGGGGGATGGGCGTTAGAGAACTGTGGGAACGGGTATAAAGGTCACGCTCAACCCACCCGCTTTCCCACCTCATCCTTGCCCTCCATCCACCCGGCATCCCTCTTGCTCCAGTCAGTCATCCCTTTGCGTCCACTTTCGGCCGTTCCCACACCCATTCCCATTTCCACGCAAACATGTCTGCCCACTCCAACCTTGTCCAAATCAACGAAGCCTTTGGCCGCAACATCCACCAGTCGCAAAACGCCGACATTAACGTTGTTGCCCAATCCGGCTCGCACCACCACAATCCGCACTGGTACGGCCACAACCAAGGCCACGAGTACGGCCACCACCACGGCGGCTACAACCATCACGGCCACAACCACCATGGTCACAACCACGGCTACAACAACGGTGCCGATGCGCAAGTCAACGTGATCCAATCCAACCACGCCTCGGGCAACAACATCCACCAAGTGCAAAACGCCGATGTCAACGTGGTTGCCCAAAACGGTCACACTCACCATTGGTCGGGCAGGTACCAAGCCGACCACGGAGCCGATGCACAGGTCAATGTGATCCAATCCAACCAAGCCTCGGGCAACAACATTCACCAGGCGCAAAACGCCGATGTCAACGTGTTTGTGCGCGATGCCTTCCATGGCCACAACTCTTGGGCCCCGACCCATCCGCATTCCGGGTATGATGCCGGGTACGGTCAAGGTTATGTTGGCGGATACGAGCACGGTCATGCCTACGATTCCGGCGCGTACAATCACGGTCATTCGGGCGACTATGGCTGCGATGTGTCCATCTTGCCCATCAACCCGGGTTGCTAAACAATTGGCCGAACCAGCCGCGAGGGTAAAGCTTTGCTATCGATGAGGTTTTTGGTCGTGTCGTGATGTGTTTTTGAAAAGGTCTTTTGGATTTGCTAAACCATTTTGTGTTGCCATATCGGTAGTGTTGCGTCGTAAGCCATCTTCATTTTCTCAAAATCAAATGTAACTCGCTAGTCTTACATTTTTTTTTTCATTGCAACATGAGAGCTCAACTGAGTATGGGGCCAAGAGTCGGCGTAGGAGCTCTACATATTGAGATCAAGATGCGCCGGCATGTCGAATACCCACAAGCTTAGTGTCTTTCACCTGATGCAGCCCTCTCCATACAAGGACATGAATCGATGTAGGGCCCATTTCTCGCCTCTGCCCTTTGTCCGACATATCCTAAGGCCTTCGACCCCAACGGGCACAACCAGAGTCTGAGCGCACGCGACCAAGGCGTGCCGCTCGGCCCGGTCACATTAAAATTGTCTGTAAGTGCCGCCGGCGGCCGCGAGCCATTGCACGTCGAGTTCGGCTACCATCAAGCATGGAGGATTAGGTTTGGGAAGATGGAGCTATCACGATCATTCAAATGGACAGTCCAAAATACAAGGAGTGAGATGCTTTGGCTCGCAGCTTTTCAGGGTGTTTTCTGTTGGGCGACGCGTTTCGCTCGTGATTCTCCAACGTAGAGCAGCCGTCATTCAGCACAAAAGCACTCCTCGAGCGCTCGTCCGCGAGCGGCCAATCAGCGCATGTTGACAGGAAAGACGCAGCATGAATCACCCACACGCGATTGCGAAAAGTGCGATCCGAAGTGTCTCTCGGCCCGGCCCGCTTTGCTCAACTTAACTTAAGTAGCGGACACGACCTGACCCGTATGGCCGTTCCGGAGCCGCGGCTCGTCTCCCTCAAGCTCGATCTCAGCTCGGACTGCACATTCCGCCTTCGATGCACAGCACATTCGCGAGCATACACTTCATGCACTGTTCTGTATCATCACTACTGTACCTTCAGCATGTACGTCCGCACATCCACCGTCGTCCCCCACCACACGTCCTTGCTCGCAATCCATCCTGGGCCGAGTGATCACAACTTGTCGCGTCAAGCCCACACGGTTCTCCTTCTTGGCTGTTGCCGCCGCCAAGGTTTTGCCCCCCCCCCCCCCCCTGCTGCCAGCGCCCGACTTGGAGTCATGTGCATGGCCAGGCGGAAGCGCTCGGACTTGTTGTCGTGATTATAGCTTTTTTTTTCGCGGGAAGCGTTTTTTCACCGCCGACATGTTCATTTGGATCGACTGGGGAGCGTGCCCTTTTCTCGCGAACAGGGTCAATTAAGCTTGCAACCCCGGCCCACAGGTTTCCGATCGCAAGCCGCAATACTCATTGTGCCCCGTCACGTCAAGAATCATAATCTGAC
>MCFL01000191.1:0-46590 GCA_002102555.1 Catenaria anguillulae PL171 | reverse complement strand
GTCCTGTACAGTTACACCTCGAGAGAATTTACGAATCAAAATCAAGATCTGAGCAAAATTCAATTCTTGTTTCCTTCTTTTTTGTTTTTTCGATCTGCAGAGTGCAGAGTGCAGCTGTTGGACCGCCGAAAGCCCCCATTGGCCGCAACGCTCATCAAAGCGCGCCTGACCATCTATCACATGAGATTCTTGTCGTTGATCACGCATGTGATCAGATCCTTTGCCCCAACCCATTGCTCCTTGCTTGCTTTGGCCCAGCCGGGGCCAGCACCACTCAAGCACACCAACAAGCCACAATATGACCCTCGTACTATTAAACATCCTTTCAATTGGAATTGGACACCAGCTGATTGGTCTTCCTCCGACGTGCACACCAGCGGGTGGCGAAAGACGATGTCAGAGACACATGGACGCCCATGACCATCAGGATCGTGACCATTCGCAAGTGGTATTTACATATGGCCGAGAAACTTATTCTGCGAGTTAAAACAATAGCTACAAAACAGTTGGGCCAAAAATTGCGAACGCGACGTGGACAAGAATCAACAAAACATTTCACCCTGGTTCTCGCGGTTACACTCTCACACTTTTCGTCACAAGTCCATTTCTGCCCTGGCTAAGGGAAAGAAGATCGTTTCCTGAGACGTGAACGAGTTTTCCTACTTCGGCGAACTCTGCTGGGGCCGTGGGCCACATGCACATTCACGGGCCCCATCATGCATGTGTGCTGTGCATCTCGGGAAATGCATTAAGGTGACATGTCGACTTGCTCGGGAATCTCGACACATGTCACACGAGTCCATGGCAAGCGTATTGAGTCCTTGCGGCACCCAACCCCAGTTCCTACTAGCTGTCAATCGCTTTGCACATTTGACCATTTTTCTTTGGCAGCTCGACAGTGCGAGCGTGCGACTGGACGGCAGGAATTCTGCGATCATGATGATTTTGGGAAGGCCGCGAGTGTGCAAGCGATAAGGAAGAGGCGTAATCTGAGCAAGCAAGCATCAGTACCTCTTTGTGAATTCTACGAGAATAGCAGCGACAACATCTGCAAATGGAGAGCTAATTTTGCGTCCAGTAGGACGCGTCGTGTGTTGGAGCAAGTTGAAAAACGTGCCATGAGCCCAAATTGTCGTGTAAAATTGTTTGATGTTAGCATACAGGCCCACATACTTATAAAGACCAATGGGCCCTTGCTCTACCTCTCTGTGTGCTAGGCCTACTTACCAGAGCGAATCATTGACGTCAATGGAATTCTAACCGCCGCCATCATCGTCACCATGCCCAACCAAACGCTCTTGTCCGCCGCCAACGGCCCGCACTCGCCTCGACCCCGCTGGCAAAGGCGGGTGGCGCCCAGCGCGCAACCAAACCGTTGCGCGACATTGCCCTCGACGTGTACGCCGGCCTCAACTCGACCGACACGGCCTTGCAAGCCCAGATCGTTGCCGACTACTTTGACAACGACTCGACCTTTGCCGGTCCGTCTCTCGACGAGCCTTGATCGTGTCCTCCGCAGACTTGCATCATGTCCTCAGGTGCAGGTGGTATCATAGCCCTTGGTTGACTCCTCTGCTGAAACCGCCCAACCAGATCCGCTCGTCGTCGCCTCATCTACCAACCTCATCAAGGGTGTGTTTGCCGGCAACCTGCTGGCCTTCAGCTCGATCGAAAAGCGGGTGCTGTCCATCACGGAATCGTCCGACTTGGCCGTGGCCGACACGCATGTGGTGTGCATTGATGCCGATGTGGTTTACCGTCTCCGGTATGTGAAGACATGTTGCATATCCTCTTGTTCGATAACGCCATTCATCACATCGCTCACATGGAGTGTACTTGTTGAAACAACCCCCCCCCCTGCCCACAGCTGGCTCCCGTTCTCGGTCACGATCCGCACAGTCAGCAAGATCACGCTCAACAAGGTAACTGGCGTGGTTGTACATTTCGAGGACATTTGGAGTCTCATGGACTTGATTGAAGAAGTGCCCTTGTTTGGCACGCTCTATTCCAAGGCCGTGCGTCCCGTGCTCGGGGCCGCGACCCAGTTGCTTGCCAAGGCCCTCGTCCCCCCAAACACGAGTGATCCCGCAGAGTTGTGTTTGTTTTCAATGGCCAATTGAAGGGTTGCCTGCCGAGTAAGTGGCAAGGGGGCAAGAGTGCCGACCATTGATCGAAAGTTGGTCGTGTCCATATGATTCTATTGAAGTGCGAGTACATGAAAGTGCATGATATCCCTCATTTGTACATACATATCCCGTCTTGATCCCCCAGCAGCAACCAAGGTGGGTCCTAGCCGGCAATCCTCTGCGCTGCTTCCCACGCACTCCGCACACAATCATTGACGCCCACGCCGTCGTACCACGCACCCACCAACTCGACCCGCCTCGCTCCTACCTCGTCCCTCGCCCTCCGCACGGCCTGCACATGACCCACCCCATACTGCGGAATACATTCATGATGCAACCTTGCCCTGACCACCACAGGCGTCGCCACCCACTCTGGAATCGACAAATGCGCCTCACCGCATCCAATGCCAACTCACCTGCCTCAACCACACTGGGTACGTGCACGCCAGGCTGGCTGAAGTAGTGGCCGCCCATCATGACTGTGAACTTTGTATACTCTGGTTCTGCGAGCCCGGGACCGCCGCCGAATCGAAATGATGCCGAGCAAGTGCGGGTGTGTGCGCTTGCCCTTTGCGAGCGGTGAGAGCACGCCAAAGGCTTGGGTGCGGTCGAGCACGGCACGCGGAAGGTCGCGTGTGCGGAACACAATGTTGGTGAGGGCGACGGTCACGGCAGAGGGGGTCACGGTGGATGCGAGGTGGGTGAGTGCGGGCGAGGCGGATGAGCCTGAGGCAGAGAGAAGCGAGTTGAGGGATGGGGTTGGGATGGTCGACACGAGGTGATCGGCTCGGATGGTTGAGCCGTTGGCGAGTGTGACCTCGATGGTGCTCCTGGCCGGGTCGTTGGAGACGGATGGAGGTCGGTGGGATCCCAGGTTGAATTCGACGTGTCCTTAGGGCCGCCTCCAGGCCGCCGACAATGCCTCGAGCCCGCCGCGCACAGAGTAGATGCTTGCCTTTGACGCGCCGCCCACAATCGGCAAACTTTGGCCCGCGGCTCTGCACCAGCTCGGCCACGCCGCAGCATCCGCCGGGCTCATGGCCGACATGGCGCCCTTGAGCACACCCAGCACAACAGACCTGTGGTCACGTTCTGCATTCCACAGCGACGGAAACGTGGCGCGCACGCTGAGCTGATGCGGGTTACCTGCGTAAATCCCATGCACAATCCCCGAGACGAGGTTATTGACGAGTGCGGCGAGAACCGCCGCGACAAAAACGCGGCAATCGTCTCGTCCTCATCTTTTCGGCCCTGTGCGCCAGACTGTGACGGCCGGCGCGGCACAAACACTTCACGCACAGCTGCAGGCACGATGCCGGCCATTGGCGAGTTTGCGTCTCTTGAATCTTGATCACCTCGCCCAGCGAAACAGGCAACCGCTCGACACGATCTTGGAACAGCATTTGCCTGACTTTTGCCGACGGCGACGACATGGGCACAGTCACGACTTGATCTGCAAGACCCAGGTCGTGGATCATGGCCAGCGTGAGAGCGCCCGGTAACCCCTTTGGGCGAAGTGTGCGTGGGCCGGCCTCGAGAAGGACGCCGGTGGCCCGGTCCACGTCCGATTGGATCCAGCCGCCGAGGCGTGGGGCCTTGTCGATGAGCGTGATTCGGATGGGATCGGATGCCCCGCTAGTGCCAGTGCGATCGGCAAGGCGGCGGCGAACAAAGTGGGCAGTGGCGAGCCCAGAGATGCCGCCGCCCAGGACGGCAATGTGTCGGGATTGACCGGAACCCGCAATGGAGGCTGCGAGTGCGAGGCGGGTCAGCTGCATGTCGGTGGCGGGTGTTGCAGATGTATGAGTGAACGAGCTGTGGTTGCAATACTTGCTTGGAAGAATTGCTCATGGTAAACGCTGTATTTCGATTGGCTTTCTTGGTCATCGGCGCACTTTGTTGTCAGCTGCCGGAGTGCGGATGTCGCGAGACAGAATGGCAGGTCGGCAAGCGCGTTGTGTGCCGGCTCAGTCGGGATTCACTTTGCTCCATCGCACCAAGGATGGGCGGTTCGGTTTAGCGATGTCCAGCTCAACAGTATTGCTGCCAAGGCCAGTGCAGGCTCGGGCGCATACGCTCGCTCTCGCCAAGTTGTCAATGAGTCTCGAGAGGCTGTGCATGTGGGAAAGCCAGGGAGACTGGTGCAAACACAGCACACATTTGAACAGAATGTTGATCTACAGCAACGTCAGACCCACTGCGCACTTGGTGCTGTGTTCAAGTACAGACCGGGTAATGCAATTTCGACTCTGCTAGTGCAGTTGCAACATCATCAACTTTACTCTGTGTTCGCACTTGTCCCAGTTCCAAGTCGCGTCATAAGGGGATCGACAGACCTTCCGATTCAGCACGGCGATCACGCCACACTCCATCCATCCACTGTGCAACACACCACTCGTGTTCGGACCCTCCCTCGACCCCATTTGGAATAGTTTTTTGGTAAGGTTACTATGAACTTTGACGCAATGAACCACACGCCCAAGAAATGCAATCCGCCATGAATGATCGTCTTACTGACCACCGCCACCCAACCTGCCATTCTCTCACCACCTCATCAATCCATCCTCCGTGAACTACGACACACTCTGCTTGAAAACTCGCACTCGCAACTCGATAACGAAACAGATTCCGGTCAACCCCTCAATCATCGCAAAAATGGTCCAACGTCTCCAGTACCGCAGGCGCTTGTCGTACAACACCAAGTCCAACAAGGTTCGTACAAATGTTTGCCATGGGAGACGGCCGCTCACTCGTCACTTGGCAAGTTGTGGTTTTGGCGCGGGATGGTACCCGCCGATAGAACAGGCGGGTCGTTTGGTCCTGCATGTCTTGAGGCGGAAATAGACGCTTTGTGTCAATGGGCTGTTCCGTCCCTCACTCGCCTGCATGCTCAGGCTGGCCCGGATCCAAAACCAAAAACATCCGTGTGACGAGTGGGGACCGATGTGACGAGTTGATTTCACTCGCAACTAGTGCTGACGATTGCATTGTTCCCGTCACGTTCAGGTCCGTGTTGTCAAGACCCCCGGTGGCAAGCTTGTCTACCACTACGAGCTCAAGAAGGCCGGCTCCCCCAAGTGCGGTGACTGCGGCTCGGCCCTCACTGGCGTATGTATCCACTTCTCTTGCCAAATATTCGCACACCGACACACAGCATCCGCAAATCTACGGGGCAACCTCTGCCCGAAAATCAAATGCATTTGTTGGACGCTGTGGTTGATGTTGCTCGTCTCAAACAGCTCACTGACGTTGCATCGCATCACCTGGTTGACAGATCCCCGCCCTCCGCCCCCGCAAGTACGCCACCCTCTCCAAGCGCCAAAAGACTGTTTCGCGCACGTACGGTGGCTCCCGCTGCGCCCACTGTGTCCGCGAGCGCATTCTTCGTGCCTTCCTTATCGAGGAGCAGAAGATTGTCAAGAAGGTGCTCAAGGCTGCCCAGGCCCAGGCTGCTGCCGAGGCCAAGCCCAAGAAGGCTGCTGCCAAGAAGCCCGCTGGCAAGAAGGTTGCTGCTGCCCCCAAGAAGTAAGCTGTTGTAGCAAACTTGGGTTTTGCTTTTGCGTCTCCTGGGATTGTGTGGGTGTCTTGTGTTTCGTCGCGGGACATGATATAACCAATGCATCACAGAGTAACTTGCTTATAGCAGGGGATAGCCCGCCAGTTGGACATCAAGAATGAATCGGTAACAAGTCATGCAGGAACATCTCTAAAACCGGTTGATTCCGTGGGTTTGTGCCAGCATTTCCAGTGACATGTGCTCCAAGGAAGTGTATTGAGTCCCACTGTCGGGGACCGTCAAGAAGAGAAACAAGAGCAAGAATCTCGAAAAGGAACGAGGTGGGGAAGGCAAAGAATGAGGAAACAGGCACTAATGAGGAAGCATCGGTCGACGACACACAAACTCCGGCTTACTTCTTGTACTGGGATTGGATCATCTTGGCAATGGTTTGCAGCTGAATGTTGGACGTGCCCTCGTAAATGGCGCCAATCTTGGCGTCACGGTAAAACTTTTCCACACCCGTCTCGCGCGTGAACCCGACGCCGCCCATCCACTCAATGGCCTTTGACGCGGCCTTCTCAGCGACCTGCGACGAGTAGAGCTTTGCCATGGCGGCCTCGCGAATGAAGGGCTTGCCCTCCTCCTTGAGCCGCGCGGCATTGTACGTCAACAAGCGCGCTGCCTCGATTTCCACAGCCACTTGCGCATACTGATGTTGCATGCCTTGGAACTCGCCAATCGCTTGGCCAAACTGCTTGCGATCAAACGTGTAGGGCACGGCAATGTCAAAGGCGCCCTGGGCCAAGCCAATCATTTGCGCGGCAATGCCAATGCGGCCCTCGTTGAGAATCTCGATCGAGTACTTGTACCCTTTACCGACCTCGCCCAAAATGTTCTTTGCGGGCACCTTGACATTGTCAAAGTTGAGCACGCACGTGGACGAGGCGCGAATGCCGAGCTTGGACTCCTTCTTTGCGACCTCAACGCCCATGGACTTGTCCACAATAAACGCCGTGATGCCGCGGTAGCCCTTGGACGGGTCCACGTTGGCAAACACGAGGAAAATGTCGGCCTCGCCAGAGTTGGTGATCCACATCTTGCTGCCGTTGAGCACATAGTAGTCGCCTTGCTTTTCGGCGCGCAGCTTGAGCGAAAAGGCGTCCGAGCCGGACCCAGCTTCAGACAAGCAGAAGCAGCCGACGGATTCGGTGGCGAGAGCAGTCAAGTACTTTTCCTTGATTTCGGGCGTGCCGTGCGTGCGGAACAGGGTGTTGACAAGGGTGTTTTGCACATCGCAGGCAACAGAGACGGAAGGATCGATCTTGGCGAGCTCTGAAATCGCATTGGAGGTTGTGAGCCAGACAAGCACGACAAATGATGCAAAGGAAGAACGGACCCTCAATGACGGCGATGGCCGACGTGAACGAGCTGCCTGAGCCGCCATACTCTTCGGGCACCTCAATACCCATGAACCCTTGCTCAAACAGGCCCTTGATGATGGACGGATCCATCTTTTCCTCCTCGTCCATCTTCATGACCAAGGGCTTGACCTTTTCGCGGGCAAAGCGGGCCGCTGTGCAAAGTGTGGTGGTGTTGCGGTCAGCGTGCGTGCGAGACACCCAAGGCGAGCGAAGCAGAATCAATGCGCTGGTAAATTGCAGTAGTGAATGCCACGTACCGGCCTCCTTCATCATGGCTTCCTCCTCGGTCAAGGTGTTGAGCGAGTTGAGGCCCGTCACTGACGAGCGAGCAACAGTCGAGGCGGTAAAAGTCCTGCAGAGGCAGAGGGCGGCGGTAAGTGGGCGTGTCAGCGGGTCAGCTGCCTGTGTGGGCAAGGTTCGAGGGCAGCCGGGCGGTGGGCACCCGGTGGCAGATGAGCAGGCGGACGACGGACCGGTGGATCGGACGGGCCGAAGCGGCGGCGACGGCACGGACAGCGGAACGAGCAATGGTGGCCATGTTGCGCGAGCGTGAGGTAAAGGGAGCACAGCTTACATGGACTGGATGGATACCAAAGAGGAGCAGCGAATGCAAAGCGACGAAGGCTCAGACCTTCAAGTTGTGTCAGTGCGGATATTGCGTTGGCGTTTGATTCGGGTTGGAGCACATCGACACGATCCGCGATCGGTCCGTGTCGCGAGACGAGACGAGTGTGATGCAACGTTTCCAATGTTGACTGTGAAAACCTGCAAGACAGCTGATCACACTCGAGGTCGTCGCGAGATACCGGACGTAAACTGCATGACAATACCTTGGTTTTCATGGCGCCGTGGTAAGGACGACTACCAAACGGCCGCGCCGAATGCCTTGTCACTCAGTGTATGATCGGGATCACGATTGTATTCTGTACGAGGATGTCAAAATTTTTGGGTAACGAATGGAACTAAATGTCAAGAACGGAAAGGTGCTCCAAATCGCAACAACTTCAAGCCTGCTCCATCGACTTTTGCTCACGTTCCTGTTCCTCCTTGGCCAACACGTCCGTGTACTTGTACAGAATCCAAGTAAAGTAACCTGCAATCAACCAAATGAAGACCAGCATGACCAGCGCCACCGGCAAGGCACCTGCACCAAACTCGGACACGCTCATAAAGACGCCAATGATGCTCAACACGACACTCACCCAAAACAGGGCGAGGTTGACTTGTGCAAACGGGCGATACGTCTTGGAATCCCGCTTGATGGCGCCAATCAAGAGACCAAAGTAGACGAGCAAGTTGATGCCCGTGAAAATGTAGCCAACGATGTCGTTCGGGTAACGGGTGCGCGGTTTCGATTGATCGGTGCGAAGGATCACATCCGAGACGAGAGCATAGATGAGTTGAGCGAGAGACAGGATAATCAAGATAAAGACACCCAGGCGGATCGGGAAGCAGCAGCAGCAAGTGGTGGGCAACTCGTCGACTTGATCGGCCTTGTCTGCACCGGTGCTGGCGTTGGAATTGTTGGTCTGGTTGTTGGTGGGTGTGGACATGATGTTGTGTTGGGCGTGTGTATATGGAATTGAGCAATCGCGTCGAGAGCAACGGTGAGAATTGAGACAAATGGGGTGGGATGGCCTATGGTATTTGTACGTTTCGACCCACAACTCTGTCAGGCACATGCCTTTGTATGCCACCTCGCACTGCATGCGCAAGGGCAACCTTTTTTGTTTGAATGCCAGGGAATGGATCCCAAACTACAGCGCATAAAACAGCGCATGATCAATCTGGATTCTGGAAACAACGAAAAACAACGGCGCTACATGGGGCCAGCCGGGTGGCGCCTGCTCACCTGCCAGGTAAGTTATGGAACCAGCCGTCCCTATGTCGCTTGCTTTGTCGTACGTCTATGATCAACCATGCTGAGGTGAATGAGCAGGCGGACGGATATCATGACAATGCGAGCCAAACGTGTATAAAATACGGGTGTACCCATCATTGTGTGAATGCGACAGATTTCATTGAAGGCAAGGGAAGCAATGGAACGGGGGCAGCTGGGGGGTAGTGTATGAGTGGAAAATAGAGCACAAAATACGAACGTAATCAAAGACAGAATCGATTGCGAGGGAACTTGCAACAAGCCGATTTGACACAAATGGGAAGAATCACTCGCCCTCACGATTCGGGCGACTTGTCTGGGTGAAATTGTTGGTCTAGGAAGGAAAGAAACGGCTCTGCCGTGTTGGACGGCGGCTCAACGCTCGATTGTGAACCAGTCACAGCCGCGTCCGAGTCCACTGTGCTTGCTGCCCGCCGTGTCATGTTTCGCTCAAATGCACCCGCCGGGTGAAAGGGCGGGATGGGGGCCGAAGAATGGAGCGCAAAGTGTGCAACCGCGGAACCGTCCAAGTATGCGCTGGTGTAACCTGATGCTGGTACGTTTGGCGGTACGGGCGGACCCGACATTGGCCACGCCGCAAGTTGTTGCTGCCAATGATGCTCGAGAACAGGTGTTGGGGAATGAAGTGATTGGGCGGCAAACGGATCGACGGTTGGCGGGGAAGCGCCCGTTGCGATGGCGACGGGAGAGATGTGCGGACTCGGGTAAAGCGCGAACGAAGGCGAAGACGATGTTGGGAGCGATGTTGAGGAACCCAAGGTTGGGTACCCGGCAGGCCCAGAACTCATGCTTGTCGTGGGCATCGACGACATGGACGAAGTTGTGGATTGTGGATTGGAAAGCAGAGCCTGTGAATAGATCATGGTCAATGTGAGTTAACCGAGGTCAAACCACTCCCACAACAAATGCGGATGACGAACCGACTCCTCTTGTGAAAGATACATGAATGGGCTGCCGGCATGCTCACCCTGCAAAGGATGATATCCCATCATGCCCATCGGGTTGGCCGCGGCAAAAGGTGGAGTGAATGCGGGATGCTGAAATGACTGGCGCTCTAGCGGCGACAGCTGGGAAGATCCAGCTGGACAATTCACAACAAGTGAGATTTAGTAAAGCTCAAGGAGCGAAATTGTCACAAGGCGGAAAGGAGCCGCGTGCCTCGCTGCATCGAGGAAGGTGGCGAGAATGACGCGCATGCCGGGATTCCTCGCTTCCTCCCGGGCGTGCGAGAAGACGATGATTTGGAACGAGTTGAAATGCGAGACACTGGTGGCACTGGAGCTGCTGAGGCTGCGTTTGGTGGAGAGTATGTTGACATGAGTGCACCAAAGGATGGATGCGGTTGGCTGGTGGTTGGCGGCATGGAGATGTTGGCACGCCAATGATCGTGTCCACCACCAGTGGGCGTGCTCAACGACGACGCGTCGGCAAGCTCCTCGTCGTCATCGTCATCGTCGCCGACGTTGGTTTCGCCCCCAATAACAAACATTGGCGGCTTGCCCTTGTCGTACTACACGTCGGCAATCCGTCGTGCAATCAGAATGAGCAACACCCCACGATACTTGACAGAATCAAGGGCACGTACAAAGGACGGTCCACGCGATTCGGCAACTGGCCCAGCCTCGCCAGCAACAATCTTGGCTAGTAATCGCGCCCCGTCGTCCGTGTGCGCCCTGGGAACAATCGATGTGGGCTCACGCGGGAGCAACACCGAGGCTTGATCGTCATCGGCGCTGGTGTCGCTCGCGGCGGTTGTTGCACGGGCAGAATCGTCCGGGAACACGGCAGAAAACTGGTGGACGCGGCCGCGCACATCACGGATCACGACCACAATCTCGCACGAGCAAAGGACACCAAGCTCATATCTGCGAGAATTCAAATTCAATGGCGCGTCAATTGGGAAAAGAAGATTTTTCAGTTGCAGACCAGTGTACGCGAGCGAGAAATGCAGTAGAGTTGACAACGTACGCCTTCTTAAAGATACCGTTCCGCCGCTTTGCAAAGGTGACCCGCCGGTTCTTGGCGTTGTTGATTGGGGCAATGGTGGTGCGCCGTGGGGGTTGAGGGGCCATGATCAAGGAAATGTGTGAAGAGGAGTGTTTGGGCAGCCCATGCGCACTCGAGGATTATAAACCGCGATAGGTAGAAACTTGGAGGCTGTAAATGCCGGAAGCAGCTACGTCAGTGAACTGGATCCGGAGGATTCGCGGATCGCAGAGATGTACCTGGGGGCCTGCGATCGGAGCGGATGTTCCGGTACGGTAGATTAAACCTGACAGGGGTTTTGTATATACTTGGATCGATGTCAAGGTCAGGAGACAGGAAGCTAAGCAGGCAGGTCTCGATCAAATGGATCCGTTTTGGGTGTCGCCTTTGCTTCTTGGAAGCAACGAGGTAGCAGAGACAAAAGATGAATTTGGGTTGGCAAGTAGTGCAAGAGAGGTACGGTTAATGACTGTTCGCAAGACCCAGCAAAAGAATAGCGAAAGAAAAGAGGCAAGGCTCAGTTGACTCAACGAGTCGGGCTGCACCCGGCAGCGGGTCGCCGCTCACCGCAACCAACGAAAAGCATTGAGCAAGATGACGGACAAATTTCATATATGACCCCGATTTTTTCGAACGAGTGGGCGAACTCTCCGTGTGCCGTGTGCGCGAGCAAACAACCACCAAGCCACGATCACCCGATTACGGCGACATTGAACCGTTTCACGTGCACACGCACACACAAAAAGGAAAAGCTACCTCGGCCAGGGTCGGTAGGGTTCGAGAGGAAACAAACGTGCGTGGTGGAAAAGAAGAGCAGGAATAACAAGCAAAGATCGTACGATTCGATTCTAGATGTGCGGGCTTTGCTTGAATCGACAAGAGGCGAGCCCGATGCCCGCTATGGTTGGGTGAAGGACGTCTTCTGTGGCGGTCACGAGTGGCCCGACGGATTGAGGACTTTGACAACGAAAGGATGGCATGAGTGAGCGATATGATCAGGCACTGGCCACAGAATGAATCAAGAGAATGTACGTGATAAAGTCAGCAGGGAGGGCAGCGGGCACGAGATGTCGAGGGGTTGGTTGATCGCTGGTGGTTGGTTGGCTGTGAAGCGACTGACGAGAACGCCGGATCTGGGAAAAGGGAGAGCGCGTAGGGGTAGCCCAGAAGGAGAGCCGAGTGCCTTGAGGGACGAGGTACGGCCAAGTGACTGGAGTGTCGGTATGTTGCGGCGGCTGTCAAGCGCATAAATGGTATCGTGGCGAGCCGTTTGGCATGGCCGTTCAACGAGGATTCCGTGAGTGTGGTGAGCAAACGCGTCATTCAAACAGCAAACCGTCATAGACACTAAGAAGTACCATACATGACGCTTTACATACACAAAGAGCCATCAACTCTGACGAAAGTACGAACTGTGGCTCGTTGCGGGCAAGTGAGACACCTCAAGTGATCGCGATAGGTATCGGAAGGTAGCGGGGCCAACGTGGGCGTTGTTCGAAGGTTCTTTATTGGGTAACGGACAACCGTGAGCGAGGGAATCGGCGGGGCGGAGGACGCCAGGGAATTCCGGGGTACTGAAAGTTCATGGGTCATGGAAGGAAGCACGAATCATATTGTAAGCAGGCAGGCAACGATACCGTTAGTTTCCTGATTGGATATGCATCGATATGGAATCAGGGGATGATAACACCACCAGTGTGGAGCGTGAATGGGCGGCAGAGAGATGAGGAACGAAAGCAGCAGCGCCAGGCAGCACGATGAAAACAACTGCAAGTCAACACTAAAAAGAGACGAACCAATACGGGGTGGAGAAATATCAATTGGGAGCAGAGACATGCAGTCAAGAAGAGGAGTTGCTTTATATATCTGGTCCACCATATCATTGAAGTGCAGGCTCGCCAATATTCTCGATCATTTAGGTGGTCTTTCGGCTAGTTCAGTTCCTCCGGCTGCTCTCAGTGCGTGTGCACGCACCGTTGGGCTCAAGGAACGCCAGAATGGGCTGAGGAGTCAGACAGGAACTGGTGGAACCTGGTCGTCGCGGACGACACTGGCCGGGATGCAACAGTTTTCCGACGTTTGTTTGACTCGAACAGCTGTTGCATTGCTGCCAACGAGTGTCAAGTTTGGTTACTGTTTCCTGTCCACAGCAGCTTGCCCTGAGTCATCCCGTGCAATGGGATCGATTGGTTGATTTGTGACAACATTTTCAAGAAGGTTCCCGATGATTCGGTTGAGAATGCATGCGAGAAAAACAGCGTCGAAGTACATACTGGGTTTGCTTGAATTTTGTGAGTCAACCGTGTCATCTTGGCTCTTGGCAACAGGATACACACTCCAACCCGGTGCCCGAGTGCGGAACAGACAGCTGATGCTATGATACCTGGCTCACTCATGATTGTCACGTCTATCGCCTGCCCGTCTCTCCCTGTACGTTAAATTGTACAACGACAGGTGTCGTCCGTATTGCCCTACCATGACCGAGACAGGTCCACGATTGCCTGGTGGGGCTTTGCTCGCGAGCACTCAGCACAGGTGACTGAGGATGCATGAGAGAACTTGAAAACGGAATCAGATGCGGTTAAACAGAGCCCAAAGATGGCAAGGAATGATCAAGAAGAAAAAGAAACCAACGAAGGCAATGAGGAAGAAAAACGATTGCTGGACCGAGAAGGACACGCCGACCTTCCTGATCTGGAAAGAAACAAAAACATTCCGTAACGCGAATGACACACGCCCTGGCCCCTGCCAATGCGGACAGAAATGATGAATAGATCCGGGGCAGGATATCAACACTTGAAACAAATCCGTCAACGGGTGGTGATGCGCTGCTTCAATCACGTTGAAACACGTCGATTGCCCATAGCCGATCACGTCACCTGCCGGTACAAGAACCGAGCGATCGAGCTCCTAATTTGGCGGCGGCGGACGCCGCGGCAGCCCATTTCCGCCCGGCGGCCCGTATTGGGAAGCCAAGCCTGACACATCTCGATTTGCAGCCGGATGTTGAGAACCGGACGACGACGTGTCGGCGGCCGAAGATGGAGTTTGTTGCGAGCCCAATAAAGCAACCAGTTGCGAGAGATCCATGCCGGTTGGAATACCCTGGGCAGGGCTCGGTGGAAATGACCCAAACGGCGGCAGCGGCGGGGCGGGTCCGCTTGGGCGCTGTGGTTGGTTTCGGTCATTTGTCCCGCCAGGCAGCGAATTGGCCGTAGTGGGCGGCTGCAAGCCACTCATGGACGACGTTTGCGACAACGATGGCGCCGAAGATGGAGCAGGTGCAGAGGATGGCAATCCAAGCAATCGGAGCATCTGCTGGACATCCTGGTTTTGGTGGGATGGTAACTGCCCAGGTGGAGGAGGAAGAGGCTGCGTCGACATGACGGGCGGAGGGTGCGGTTGCTGTTGCACTGGCGCATGCTGCTGCTGAGCGGCAAGCATCAATTGCCTGAGGAAATCGGGTTGTTGCGGGGGCTGTTGCTGCTGCTGCTGTGGCAGCATCATAGGCACCGGAAACATGGGTATCTGAGGCGGCGGCGGCGGCGGCGGCTGTTGTGGTGGGGCTTGGCCCAGGAGTTGCGCGAGCAGGGCCGCTGGAGGTGGGTTTGCGTTGGAGCCGCCAAAACCGAACGGATTCATGGGCGGCGGAGCGCCAAATCCGGCAAATCCAGGCGGCGGCGGGTTGCTGAGCATACTTGCAAGCTGGCCCAGCGGGTTGGACGCGCCATTGCCAAATGGCTGCTGAGCAAGCAGTTGCGCAACGTCGGGTGGCAAGCCCTGGGAAAACATTGGCTGCTGTTGTTGCTGCTGCTGGATACCGACAGGGTTGGGCGACCGTCCGCCAAATGGCGGCGGCGGCGGCGGCGGAGACCCTGCGCCAACGCGACGGCCAGGACCGCCCCGTGATGCAACGACTGATTCGCGACGGGTTGCCGAACGTGATCGTGACCTCGACCGAGACCGCGACGAGCGGCGCCTCTGGTTCGCCCTGTGCGATGGCGGTGACCGTGACCGTGGCCGGAGGTAAACAATCTCGATGGGGCGGCCGAGAAGACGGCCACGGTGCAGTCGGTGCGCTGCGCGCTGTGCTTGGCGGTCGTATTGGAACGTGAGACGACAACTTGCTTTTCCCGTGCGTTTGATCTCGACAATATTACCCTCAGGTTTGAAAAAGTTGCGAATGTCGCTGTCCGAGGCCGAAAAGTGGATCTGAATTGACATGCGAGCAATGGAATCGACGGGTCAGCATGCCTCCATGCCACGCAAACAAACAAACAAACAGAAAAGTGACCGCGTAGGGATTCGTACATTTGAAACTTGAATTTGCCGTCCGGCAACTTCGTCGCTCCCGCTCGCACTGGGCGGGTTTCCCATAGACTCACGACGCCGGTCGGCTCCAGATTGACCCGGACCGGTAACGGACTTGATTGCCGTTGAGTCCTTGTCTTCAAACATGTCGCGGGTAATGTACAGCGGCTTTGTGACGCCAAACGGCCGTGAGCGGTCAAGCATGTCAATTGCACGCTGCGCATCCTCGTGGCGGCGGTAGTGAACGCGGGCCGTGGACTTGCCGTCACGATACTGTAAGACTTGGGCAACTGGGCCAGCTGCACGATAGGGAAAGGGCAAGGTGGGAGAACGGGTTAGGGCGGATGGCGGACAATTGTGCTAAAAACACGGAACTGAGCGGACCTTGCTGCATAAATTCGACCAACTCACGCAGCGTCAGATTTGTCGGCAAATTAGCCACATACACCCGACACCCAGTCCACGGCGTGGCCGACTGCGACTGCGGAGCCGACGGCTGTCTCGAGCCAAACCCGCCCATGGGTCCAGCACGAATGGTGTCCGAGGAGCTGGCCGCGGCAGCAGAGAGTCGGTGCCTGTTGTGCATGCGATCCTGAGACCTTGACCTCGATCGTGACCGGGACATGGACCGTGATCGCGAGCGAGACCTTGAGCGCGAGCGCGACCGGCCACGGCGTCCGCGTGCGCCAGTAGGTGATCTTGACCGCGACCTGGATCGACGGCGTGGCATGCGGCCGCCACGGTCGCGTGAATGCGAGCGACTGCGCGAGCGGTCGTACCGGCGGCGTTGCCCAGCGTACGGCGAGGGTGACCGACGGCGCGAGTTGGACGCGCGCGATAAAGGACGGGGTGGAGACAAGGGATGGGCCGAGCGAGGGGGCTCGGGCTTCTCGTTGGGGCGGGAAGAGGTCACGAGTGCAGAGGAGTGACCGACGGCTGGGCCTTGATTTGGTTGGAGTGATGCGGATGATGAAGTAAGTGGAGACCGAGGGCGGGAAGATGTGCCTTCTGATGGCAACGACGGCGGGGTTGGGATGGGCTTGGTGTCGAGTGAGAACAGCGACGAGTCATCGATATCGTCGGCATGGTGATCCGACGAGCTTGCGGGTACGGGCGAGAGACCGGTATCGGACGAGGCAGGGAATGTTGACGAGCTCATGTTGGCCGTGGATTCACGCTTTTTCTTTGGAATGTGGCCCAGGGCATCCCACGGATTGGCCACTTTTTTCACTTCGGGAACAGGTTCTGGTTCCGGTTCGGGTTGCTTGACCTCCGCGACGGCATTTTCGGTGGATTTGGCCTTGCGCCTGGCCGATACCCGAGACGGTTTAGTCGCAACGTCGGGTGGAGCGGCGCTTGATGAAGGTGCACTGTCGTCGGCAGCAGTACTCTGGCCTTGCTCAGCCACTTCCGTCGCCAAAGAGTCGCCAGCAGACGGTGCCTCTGTGCCTGCCAACTTGCGAGTCGTTTTGCGGCGCTTACGTACCCCGCTCTCCTCGATCCCTTCCTCTGCATCTTCTCCCAATACGGGTGCTACCGCTTCGCTGCTGAGCGCCGTCGATGAAACGGCACGTTTGCGTGCGGATCTCGTCATGACACGCGAGTCATTGGCCTCTTCTTGATTTCCAGCCGGGTCTGTCATCGGCGCAGCCGAGGGAACGACATCCATGGCATCTGCGCCGGCGGGTTGCAAGTGCACCAGAGGCGACGAAGCGGGAGATGGTGGCACGCTTGAATCCGTGGAACCGGGCGCAGGTGTCTCGTTGGCTGTGGTGGTCAATGCACTTGCTGATTTCCTTGTGACACGTTTAGCGCGTTGCGTGGGCGCCACCTCCAGTTCGGAATCTGCAGTGCTCGCGTCGGCCTCGACGGGTTGAGCTTTGCGAGAGCGGGTTGCCCGCTTTGCTGCCGGCGGTTTTGGCTCCGGGTACGGCGCAGGAGCAGCACCCGTGTCGGAAAGTGGAGCGGATGCCGCAGGAGCGGGTTTGGTGCGACGAGCACGAGGAAGGGGTTTGGATGGTGTTGGTTCGGTGGTAGATAAGATGGCGTTGCCGGCGTCGGTGGTGCCCGCAGGGGCATTTGCCGCCGATGCCGCCGCCGCCTTTCGTGTCGTGCGGGTTGCTCGTTTCAGCTTTGGCTCTTCAGCAACAGCACCCGCAGTCTGTTGTGCAGCGGCCGCCGCCACCGACGCTCTTGTGAGTCTGCCTTGGACCGGCAAAATCGGCTCATCTTCATCTGAATCATTGGCCTCCGCCCCGCCCATCCCCGCGACAATACCTTCATTTTCCATCTGCTCAACCGGCGGCGGCTCGAGTTCCTCCTCCGCCTCCTCATCTTGATGAACCACTTCGGCGTTCTGGTCCAAGTTGGGCCGTGCGCCGTACGGCGAATATGTTGCACTGCTCGACGAATGAATGCGGACGGGCGTCATGCTGCGCGACATGGGCTGTGGCACTGGCGACAATGCCTGCATTGAATCCACATCGGATGTCGGGTACATTGGTGGCGAAGATGCGTTGTTTGCGATCTGATAACCGCCATCATGGGCGTCGTGTGCGTTAAAGTCATGGCCCACATTGCTACTGGAGTGCGTGGTACTGGTTGTGTCCATGACATGATCCGAATCTAGGGCCGACATTGATGAATCCACATCCATGGCGTCGTTTTGCTTGCGGGTGTTGCTGATGTTGTTGTTGTTGTTGTTGTCGTAATCCACATTGTTTGCGACTGAGGCAAAGTCGCCCGTTGTGCGCCCGCTAGCATGGCCAGCGGTCGTCGCAATCAGCCCAAGAGCGGCAGCCGCACTTGTTCCACTTGGACGGCGGGTATTGGCGGGCGCGACGTCACCATAACAGCCATGCTCATCAATGCCGCCGTGGGCCGCATCACCGTTTACTGCTGCCACCGAGACATGACTTTGACCGTTCATTGCTAGCGGCACGTTGGTCAGACCTGTTGCTGAAGTCGATTGTGCCTCGGGCGTTGCCGATGTTGAAGGGATCGAATCCTCGACAGTGGCCACGTTTGAAAGAGAAGAGTGAAGCGAGGACGAGGTCGTGGTTGGCGGAGACATCATGCCCTTTGGGGCGGCAGCGAGGAGCAGTAATGCTTCAATAGCCGGGTCATCAAAGGAAAATGAGCTGCTGCTGATGGCGCTGCTGGGTGCGGATGCTGCTGCCGTTGCCGTTGCGGTGGGTTGGCCAGGAGCATCCGACATTGCCGGCAGACCTGGGCCGGTCGGAGCGTTTGAGCTCATGATGGAATGAACACAAGGATCAATGAAACAGAATGCTTGGGCACAAAGACTAGGGCAAAAAGAGTACAAATTAGAGGGATATTTGCAAGCTTTCAAGCAGAGTGTGATCGTTTTGTCATCCACGGGCAGGGTAAGTGCGAGACGCCTGTCGATCGTGGGTTGACTCAAGTGTGGGTTGTGCACGAACGGGAGGAGAATGGCAAGAATGAGAGAGCAAGACGAACAATTGAAAAGCGCAAAGGAGGGTATTGATGCCAAATGCCGGAAGTAGCAGGTCGAGCTTCGCAAAGCGTCAGACGATTCTTTTAGACTGTCTCATATGCCATGCCGAGAGAGTTTAGATTTTCGCAACGCACCATCATCAAGCGCGGGCCGTCGATCCGAAGTGTGACTGGTCAACTGCGTCGCTGGCTCACTCTCCTCCCATGTCTTCACGACCGGGTCGAGCGAGTAGGTATGACCTGAAAGCGACCCAACACGCTCGACCGAGCCATTGGGTCCTATGGCCAGCGCTGCCTTTCGTCCCTTGCCTTGCCTTGAATCAAAGCCATCCATGTTGAACCATTGTGCTCAAATCGGATCGGGAGGTCGGCATGGGTCGGGCGCCGTGATGCCACGGCAGTGTCGACAAATCAAGTGAGCGAGCCTCGAGCGAAGCTGGTTGGCGCATTAGCACTCCGCAGGGTCCGAAAGCGACCCAATGCGTCCGTCGTGACTCACTCACAATGGACGTGCCGCGGCATTCGACTTGGACTCAGAGGGCAAGTACTGAAATACATACCGAAGTTGAAGCCTGCCATGATGGCGTCGTTCCCACGCTGCCGCCTTGGCCAGAGTGATTGCAGGAGGTTGGACAAAGCAAAGGAACACCGCAAACACTCGCGCCTCGGGCCCAGGCCTGTGGGGTCTGGGCTGGTGTGCTTGGGAGCTCCTATGTATATTCACATAGTCTCACACTGAAGGCGAAAGGGAGCCAAACTAGTAATCTGCTCCCATCAAAAGCACCAATTGAAGCAAACACGTTGAATAAGTAAATTCTGGAATGGATGAAGGATGCACCGCAATCGCAATCGCAATCGCAGTGACTCGGCAGCTCGTCATTTCACACAGGCCAGGCCACCGTCGCACCCTCAAATACACAGCCCACCCCTCATGCCCTCCGCCATCCAAGTCCCCACGCCGGTGCACTCACCGCCTGATCCATGCACTTGGTCGTCCTTTCCAACATCCGTGCTGACCGACTAGACCGACTAGCCACGAGCAAGGTGGTCCCTCGTTCATACCGCCATGACCGCCGCCTCCGACATTGTTCCCGCGGCCAAGCCCGCCCGCTTCCTGACGCTCGCCACCTCGCTGCTCTCCGAGATCGTCATTGGCGAGTCGCCGCTGTCGGCCCTTCCGCCAACCGCCGCCTCGGGCCACGATCCATTTGCCCACACCCGCACCCAGCTGCTGCTGACCCGCGTCCTGACATCCTTGCTTGCCCGTGGCGTCCGTGCCACCTCGTCGACCGTCTTCCACTTCATCGCAAGCAAAATCACGGTGCGACTCGAGCTCGACTCGCGCGACGAGCTCTTCACCTGGGCCATGGAATGGCTCGCGCAAGAAAACGATTACGGCCGGGCGTGCACGCAGCTCGTGGCCACGGCCAAGGCACGCCCGTTTGCCGACGACGACGGCGATAGCGACAATGACAATGACCCCGTTGTCACCTTTGCCATTGACGACAACGACGATGACCGGTCCGATGCGTCGTCGACCAGTGTGTGCGTCACAAACGCCATTCCGCGCCCACTTTACTTTTTCCCATCGGCAGGCATTCACTTCTTTTGGTTCAAGTGGCGGCTGTTTATGATGGCGCGCTCCACCAAGGAATTGTCCGTGACCGAGTACGGTCGCACCAGTACCGTCACGAGCGAGACCATGACCTTGTACACGCTGGGATTGTCGCGCAAGGCCGTGCTGCCGCTGCTCAACTCCATTCGGGCAAAGTCGCAAGCCAGGGATTTGGCGTGCACCACCATTTACACGGGTGACCGGTATGGCAACTGGTGCAAGTTGTCGTCACGGCCCAGCAGGCCCTTGGACTCGGTCGTGCTTGATGCCAAGGTCAAGGAGGATTTGGTGCGCGACGTCAAGCAGTTTATGCGGTCGGCAAAGTTTTACACGCAGACCGGGTTGCCTTACCGCCGTGGATACCTTTGTACGTTTTTTTGTGCATTATGTCGTCGCTGGCACTGGATACAGCAAGCTCACCTCCATTTTCTGATTCACCAAACATTCAGTGTATGGACCACCCGGAACGGGCAAGTCGAGTCTCGTTGTTGCCCTCGCCGGCTCGCTCAACCTGCCCATCTACGTCCTCAGTCTGGGCTCCAACGCCTTTGATGACTACAACCTCCTGCAACTGCTCATTGAGGCCCCGACCCGCTGCATCATTCTCTTGGAGGACATTCACACCTTGTTCAACAAGGCCAACTCGGACAGCGACTCGGATTCCGATTCCGATTCCGGTTCAGACTCGGACTCGGACTCATCCGACTCTGACGACGACGCCGAGGATAGCAACAAGAAGCGAAAGCGCAAGCGCAAGTCGTCCAAGTCCAAGTCAACCGCGGATGCAACCACCACTGCCACCGACTCGACGGGCACCTTGGATCCCCCGGCGGTCGAGGCTGCCACCGACGACTCGAGCACCGCAGCCACGCTTCAACACAACGGCGATTCGACGTCCACGTCCGAGTCTGACTCGGATGACGACTCGGACAACGAGTCGGATGATGACTCGGACGACGGCAAGTACCGGTACACTGCCCCCGAAATGAACTCCAAGATCTCGCTTTCCACGCTGCTCAATGTGCTCGACGGCGTGATTGCCAGCGAAGGCCGGTTGCTGTTCATGACGACCAACTCGACCAACTTGGACCCGGCCATTTTGCGCCCTGGTCGCATTGACCGCAAAATGTACCTCGGCAACGCAACACCCGCGATTGCCATTGAGTTGACGCGCAGGTTCATGATGTGGGAAGATGGGAGCAATGCGGACGAGGTCAAGGTGGCCGAACGGGCCGTGGCCAGGGAGGTGGCCAGGATCAAGGTCAAGGCAAAGGCGGGCAAGGACGACAAGGAGGCCAATGAGGGCAAAGGATCCACAGCCAGCGGCAAGGATTACGGGTGCGAGTGCAAGGAGGGCGAGCAAAGCAGTGGTGATGAGGAGGAAGTGATGGATTCCGCGTGGTACCATCGCGAGTCCAACGTGTCGCCCGCACAGGTGGTCGGCTTTTTGATGCGATACCGTGAGGACCCAATGGCGGCCGTTGCGAACATCACCGAGCTGAGGACCATGCACGAGCTGGTTGACATGTAATTGTAAACGATCCAACACTCTATATGTACATTTATACCTTTTGACTGGCCCCCTTGCTTCTTCGATCATCATGCAAGACTGACATGTTTATGAAATTATACGTTGAAACGTCTGAACGTCATAAGTTAATGCTACAGTGAAGGCGGAACGGATTCCAACTCACTAGAGTCCTCTTTTTGCACCTGCTCCTCTACGAGGGTAGTTTGGCCACGCGGCAATGTAACAGGCCTTGGCAACTCTATGCTTGGCACGGGCGTCGACAGCAGCGACAGCGGGCTGTTTGCTCTTGGACAAGGCTCACATCGCCGAGCGCGAGACACGACTGGCGCGCAGGGCGGTTGGCCGACGTGGGTGTCGTTGTGTACTTGAGTTGCGGGCAATGTTGGGCTTGTGTTGTTGCTCGCACTTGCCGACGTCCAGCGTCCACGATTGGGGGTGTAAAGGCTGCCCGGTGTGCTTGTTCCAGATGACGGGAACAAGGTGGACGCGACCAAGTGCACGTGGAATGGAGTCACGGCCGCGATTGGAACCGAGAGCAGCGGTAATGGTGAAGTGGATGCAGCCGTGACTGTTGAGTCGGTAGCGGCATCATCCAAAGGAACCAATGACCGGACAATTTCCGCCCAGAGTTGCTGGCGTGCATACCGGCTCGGCGCTGCTGCGCCAATGGCCAACGCGACATCCATGCTTGGTGGCGGGGGAAGCGAGGGTAGCTCTTGCGGTGGCGTCTGGCATGGCTCGGGACAAGGTGGCGATTCAAGGGTGGCTGGCAGCGAGCGCAGGTCAATGAGAACTTGAGCGCATTCGAGCATGTCGGATAGATCCCCTTGTGCTAAACCAAATCGCGAATGAAAGTATGTTCCCTGTCCGCGACAATTCTTGAGACATGTAAATATCACTAGACCACTAGACACATTGGAGGATATGATAGAAAGGGTTGTATTACGCACCACAGATTGATTGTCAGGTGGCGCCGCGAATCGAAACAACTCGTCTTGGTGCAACTCGTGAATAGCCAAGAGCCCAGTTTCCCATCTTTGTCGCGACTGACTGACTGCTGCATCGACTTCGTCGCGGGGACTAGTACATGTAGTAGAAGGCGGCTCCAGCGCAAGGAAAGCAATGATTGCCTCCTCAAGCCGCAGAAGGCGGGCGTGACCATCACGAGTAAATGATTCACTGGTCATTGAAGTTGGATGCACAGAAACTGGCCGATGCACAACGGTAAAGGTGCTTGGGATGATTCATCGACAGACAGGAGTTTGCATAGTCGGTTTGCTGCCCGAGATGCATTGCGGTGCCGGGCGACAGGGGTGTTTAAAGCATGCATGCACGGTGCGGATGCCCCTGGCAACACTTTTGCGGTCTGGCAGGTGCAGAGCACAAACAGGTTCAAATTAACGGCGGCAGAACCGCCCCCCATGCCGCCTCATTATGACTTCGATTCTCCTCATCCCACTAAGACCGACGTGGTTTTTTGCGGCTAATTGGGGCACCCGTGGGTTGGGTCACCATCGCCCACTGGCCTCTTGGTCATGCGTGCAGTCCATTGCAATCCACTGCACTGGTTTATTGGATAGAACAACGAATGTGGCTTTAGCAACGAATGAGGGAGAAGATGGGAACTCCTCGGACGCGTCTCTGTCTCACGGTTTAGCTTTGGGTTGTTCACAATCCAATAAGAAAGTAAAGCGGGACAGGTCATTTAGCCGTGATCAGTTCATCGGCCTGACTACTATCATAACAGAGGACGGGTGCTTGACGCTGGGAACTTGCCGCCGTGAGCAATATTGCTACGTACGTTTTGAAAGTTGGCTCGCACACGCCTCCAACCCCCATTTTGTCGCGTAGATATGAATACTTCCTTGTTCAACCTCTTCAATTTCTTCTGTTGCAAAAGATGTATTTGTTTTGTTGATTAAGCGGCTTTCTTGGCATAGGAATCAAGGGTTCTGTTGCACACAATGGGCAAGCAGCCAAGCAATGGCTCTGGCCTGGCAAGACCATGGAGATGAACGCCTCCCTGACCAGCAGAATGTGCTCCGGAAAGATCAAATATGTATTAAAACAGAAAACACTACACTTGCACAAAATACGTGCGAGATAAGGGAAATCAAACAAGACAAGGGAGGGACAGAACACGCCCAGCAGGAAATTGATGCGGAATGCCGAGGATGGAAATCAAAAGAAGTAGTGGAGGGAAACACAAGTCAAAGAACTGGAATAAGCGGAATCATCAATTTTGCAAAAGTAATGAGAACGCAAACTTGAGCTGGTCGACTGCATGTGCCAAGCCAAAACAAAGAAGGGAATGCCGGGGCACGAGCGTGTATGCTGGAGCGGAATACGTCAGACAAGAAACTCAGGACCAAAAGCGGACGAGGGCAAGAGAAAAGAGCAAAAGTGGGAATGTAGGGAAAGAGAGGCATTTAGAGGGAGGAATGTCAAATGGCGTGCAACGCCAGGCAATTGGAATGCCAAGAGGCGCGGCCGGTTGGTAGGGTTTGGGGGGGGGGGGGAATACGGGATTAGGAATGGGTTATTGAGGGTGACAACCACTCAACTTGAAATCTCAAGCGCCAAACGCTGAGGAGGAGGAAAATGAGGTCGCCGGCGCCAAAGGGTAAGGCGACTGGTTTGCCGGGAAAGAGGATAGGCCAGGCATCGACACCGGTGGAGGCAATACGACTTGCGGGTAGTGTGGCCGGGAGCAGTCAAAGGTTGCCCATGTTGTCGACGGTGGTGGTATGCCGCGGCGACAGGCACCCTGAACAAGCGGGGCTTTGGGCGGCTCCGGCAAAGGGTCTTCTTGGGACTATTCTCTCTCAAGCGTGCGTGGGCGAACGATGCACGCGTTAGTCCAAAGGCAGACATATCAAGTCTTGTGGCAGACAAGAAGACACGCACATGAATGATGTCTGCACCCTGGCCCCAACGCAGGTCCTGATCGTGGGCGGTTGTAGAAAAACCCGAAGCGGCTGATGCACATGGCAGCTGGTTACCCGGGTGCAAGGATCGGTTGTCCGATGGCGGCGCGACCGAGGACCTTGGTCGAGCGCTGCTGCTGAGGTCGAGCAGCTGGTGCAACCGAGACCGGTGGATGCCAAAGCGCGAGTAAAAGAAGTGCTCCTGGCAGAAGAAAAAATACAAACAATCAAGCAGGGTGCGGTGAGCGAATGTCAAGCAGCAACCAGATGAAGCGAGTCATGATCGGCAAACAAGTCATGGTCGCGTACGGTGAGGGACGTATTGAAGCGATCAAGGGCAGAAAGCAGGCGATAAACTTGCTGTAAGGCTGCGAAACCCGGGTGGTACAAGTCATGGCATGACACGCGGTTTGACAGGTTATGCAAACGGTGGTCGTGGCTGCCGATGGAGACCGCATACACGGCCGTCAAAGCTGAAGGCAAGACAGAGGAAGCGGCCAGTTGGTCGGTGTTGGGCTGGGTCGGTTGGTCTGGCTGCTGCTGTTGCTGCTGGCCAAGATGGTGGAGGAGAGAGACAATGTCTTGCTCTGCTTGGTGGAACCAAGTGGGCAAAGGCAGGGGGTGCAAAGCATCCAAGGTCTGTGCAGACCCTTGATGGTGATCGAGTTTGAATGCAGAGGTGGAGGGCATGATAGGCAAATGTATATGCGAAGTTCGATGGCCACTGAACAGAAGAATCGATGGAGAGAGACCGACGGAGCACGGGCTAGTAACAGGGCTGCAAAGGGCTCGGTTGGGTTTGGGTTGCGGTTTCGGGGTCGAACCGATTCTTAAATTTCTCGCTTGCTTCTGGCGCGGGCATGCCAGCAAAATTATGTAGGCTGAAACGGGAAGGAACAATTTATGTTTCCGCGTATGGCGACTTATCCGGAAAGCCAAAAGCCGGCCAGCCAAGCATGCGCAGAGGTGAAACCTTAAACGTGGACAGGGACAATGGGTTTCGAGGGATCCACTTACCAGAGTGCGATGGTGCGACCTGTGGCACCAAACAACCAAAAGGGAAAGCGGCCGGAATAATATTAATCCTGTCTAAAACATCGCATTTACCGTTTACGGGCGGATGATACGGCGGTGCTGCCGCCGCTGGGTGTCGATGGATGCCGGCAACGAAGCAATATGAAAGAGCGCATGAAAGCCACCCCCCTCGCTTTGGTGGGCATTACCGTGGCCGGCCTGCGGAGTCACAACCTTGCTCACCGTAGCCCACAAACATGTTGAGGGATGCGCTAAAATGCGTGTATCGCGAAATGCGATGGCAGGCTAGATTTGCCCAAGTTGATTGCGATTCTTTTCCGCTTTCTGATTCCCCGGCCACAGCTTTTTTGCGGAGCAAATCTGGGAAATGCATTGTCAAATTCCGATCATGCGTTTCAGCTTTGCAAATGCTCTGTTCGCAAGTGGCGTCCAGGGGTCGAGGTCATGGGTCCCCCAGGTTTGGCTCGATCCTGATCGATCCCCATCCGTCAGTGGCAAACATGTTCGTGAGGGAAAGAATGCCGCTGCCTCAGAGCCCCTAAACGGGGGCAAGGCGCGCATCATACTTCACTGTGATTGGCCGTCAATGTGTCTTTGAAGCACTTCGGCTCGTGGAGCATCTCAGCCGATGGAAGGGCCACTTGGCCATCAACTTGAGCTGAATTTGGGCAGCGCTTTGGTCCTGAAAAATTACTGCCGGCGCTTACAGTACTCATGCCCCGCATGCCAGTTTCATTTGCTTGTCTGAACTTGGGCAGCCACCCCACGCGGGCGATGCAACGTTGAAATGCTTATGCACGCGGTAACTCCCACGAATTGGAATCAACCAATACACCTGCTTCAGCAAACCTGCTTTATTTGTCATGGAGATTGCGGTCGAATATCCTTGACTGTTCTGAAATTTCTGGCAACCCTTGGTTGAGGACCATCTACCGTCGCGGAGCAACCAAGTTTGCTCGCGCAGATCGCTGTCGGAACCAGCGTCCTCTGACTCACGATGCATACAAGAGGTCGCGGACAACGTTTCCCAATCAAGCAACCAGGTGCGACATGCATGTGTGTGACCTTGACGATTTACCATGGAATCATGATTCTGGCTAGGGCAGGTCATGGGATGGGAAACTGGTCTCGCTTCCTGTCACCCATTATTCCCCCCCCCCCCCTCGGCTTCTCCGACTTGACACTTGACCCGATCTGCACGTAATGGTCCATGGCAACGCGCCAAGCTGCGAGCTTCTGCGAACATGGTAACAAGCAGCAACGATCACAGATCAGGTGCGTCGAGTCGTGCGGACACGCCGTTGAGGCGAAATATGAAGCTTTGTGAAGAAGCCAAGGCATTCCTTCAAGCGCAAGCTCAGTGAAGACCAAAAGGAACATTCCAGCCGCTACGCTCGCATCTAGCGCCCCCGCGGACGGAATGAAACGGAATATTAACTGATTTTCTGACCAAGCGTGGCTGGCCTACTTGGCGTGAGGGTGATATTGTGCAAAGTTTGCATTTTTTTTTTCTCCACTTGACTGCGGCCACATGCACGCCCAATTTACCATGCTTGTGTATTGTTGACGGGCATCTCAGTGGTTGCGGTTTTGCCGAACGTGTCCGCACTGGTGGGCAACGCTGCGGTGCATGTGCGAGGAAGCGGCTATACGGGAGGGTGGGGTTGCACAAAACAGCGATATAAACGAAACACGTCCAGGGACCCAGGGAAGAATTTCGGCATGTGACAGAGTCATTGCATTTTGATTTTTGGGCGGAGTCGGGCAGCCGTGGTACTGTATCTTTCCGATCCCTGCGGGCAGGACCTTGAACAGGAAACCATCGCAAGAAGGAAAAGAAAGAGCCAGCAGATGTATGTATTCAAACTACTAGAAAGCAAAGGAAAAAAAATGCAGTGTAAAGAGAACATGAATGCGTAGAAAACTGAAGCAAGAGATTGGAACAAGGAGATGATGGTCAACGGAATGGCGAATCAATCGACAAACATGAGTCTTGACGCAGCTGTCACCCATCCGTGTCCATGGCTTGATCGCTATGTGACCCACTTGCAGGTGGCGGCTGCGGAGCCGCGGATGATGACGCTGCCGAGAGCGACGAGCTCGACGCCTCAGCAGACATGGGTGCGGTGTGCAGCGACGTTGAGGTTGTTGACGCGCTTGCGGCATCCAATGCAATTGAATCCAAGGACGCCGGAGATGACGCTTGGTCGGCCATGGCCCGTGCACGAGCAGCGGCCTCGTCCTTTTTCCGCTTGGCGTATCGCAAACCGCAGGCATTGCTGTTCGGGCGGCCAAGAGAAAGGAACAGTCAGCCTTTTGGCAATGACAAGTGAGCTGCTGGTGTGACAAGACATACCATAACGTTTTTGCGCCCATGGGTCCCTTTCGCCACTCGGAACTGCTCGTGACTCCACAGTCGATGCACACACGCTCGTCGCTGGGCTTGATGCCATTGAGCTTGCGCTACACAACAAACACAGATAAACACGCCCTTTTGTCAGCGAAAAGTGTCCCAACGGAATTGCATTTTGCCCATGATCAACCCAACATACCTTTTTCTTGCCCTTTCCTCTCGCTTTCCCCGGCCCACCCCCCTCACTGTCATCCACATCTCCATCAGCCGCCGCCTCGTCGGCACCCGCGGCGCCGCCGCGAGCCCGTTGCATGACGCCGCGCTCGACCGCCACGCGCAAGATATCCGACGGCACAATGGCGGCACTCAAGCCCTTCTTGCCCACACTTGCCGCGCCGACGCTTCCCTCACCTGCACTCCCAGGCACACTCACCATGGGGCCTTGCGTGGCCACGCCATTGGCCGTGGGCAACACCACCTCGGTCAACTTGACAGGCACCGATGTCCCGACCCCACGTGACAGCGCCGACTCGGCCGGCGGACTTGCCCCACGCTTTGCATACCCAGCCGCCAGCTTTTCGCGCAACAGCTCGTTCTCGAACCGGAGCCCGACAACCTCGTCGAGCTGCGTGGCGTGATCGCCTAGCGGGTACTCGCGGCAGATGGCCACGAGCAGCGGCGGCGGACGTGCAGGTGCAGGCGTCGCGGTGGGAAACGTGTGCAGTGGCGAGGCAGTGGCGAGCGCGGCAGCGGCCGCCATGAGGTTGCCTGGATTGTAAGGCAACGAGAACGGGTGCAGGCCAATGCCGGGGGCCACGGGAACACCCATGGGCGGGGCCAGGGGTTGTGTGGCTGCGGTTGGAAAGGCGGCGGACGTGGGCGACGTGACCAGACCGGGAAAGTCGGCCGGGTCCGTGGGGGTCTTGGCAGGGTTGGACACGAGCAGGGCACGCCCAGTCACATGAATCAAAAAATAGTCGGCGTTTTTGCGGCGGAAGCGAACCATCACGTCAAAGCTCGAGTCGCGCGGCGCACTGGTGGCGGAAGTCGGGGTGCCGTTGGTCGCAGGAGATGCCGTGGATTGTGCAATAGACGCGGTCAGTGTGCGTGTCAACAGCTGCGCATCTTCTGGGTGGACAAATTCACCCAAATGGCGGCCCGCCAGCTCGGCTGCGTTGAAGCCTTAAGGTGAATTGATGTGTGGTGCAAGCATGTCAGAACCAATGTGGGCAGTGGTGGGCGTGATAATCGCGGGAGAGAAAGATGCACATACCAACAACCTTGCGCGCCGATGGACTTGCCCACACGATGGTCCCATTGGGCGCCAAACTCAGCACCATATCACTGACATGCTCGATCACCGACTGTGCCCAGGCGCGATCTTTTGTCAACTGCAAAGAGGCGGGAGGAGGCACCGTTTGCTTGTTGGCGCTTTGCGCTTGCTCGGCAGCGCCTTGCTTGGCGGCCCTTGTGCGCTTCTCCGGCACCGCCACCTGCGGCTGTGGCTGCTGCTGCTGCTGCTGCTGCTGCTGCTGTTGCGGAGGCGGGACCGGCGGCACGGGTGGCGGCTCGGGCACCGACTCTGGTGCCGACGACGTCGCACTCTGAGTCTTTGTGTTTGTGCTGCTGCTTCCGCTTGACGACGTGGTGGATGCGGGAACACGCGTTGGGTCGGACGATGACGAGTCGTCGGTCGATGTGGCCGATCCTTCGTGTGCGGCAGTAGAACGGGATTCGGCCGCACGGGTCGCGCGGGCGGTGCGTGCCAGGCGCGAGGATGAGTTGTCGGACGATGACGAGTTGCCGTTGGAACCCGAGGGTCGGTATCCATTCGAGTCCGATGGCGACGACAAAGAGATTGGATCGAGTGGGCGTGGAATGACCGGAGACTGGTTTGGGGTGGTGCTCGTCAGCGCAGGTGCAGATTTGGCGGCAAGGCCATCATAAGCATCAGAGGGATGGTGAACGCGCGGGCGAGGAGGCAGCGCGTGGTGCTTGTGCACATGGGAGTGATGCGTGCGCGCAGGTGCAGGCGCAGCAGCCGATGCCGCAGGTAAAGAAGACGTGGATGGTGAGCGATGCGTGAGGTGGCCAGAACGTTGCGAGCCTGAGCGATGACTGCGCGTGTCGGCGCCAATGGCGGCCATCATGTCGGCGGTTGGGCTCTTGAGCACGTTCATTTGGACTTGGTGCTGGTCCTTGGCCAAGACGGGAGAGCTTGTCACTGATCTTCTGGCAGCTGCAGCTGCAGCCGCGGCCGCAGCGGTAGCTGGTGCACCTGCTTGCGGCGGATACGGCGCATACCTGGCAGCCGCGGCAGCAGCATGTGCGTGAAGATGCCTGCCGTAGCCTGGTGGATGATGATGGTGCAAATGCAAATGAGCGCGTGCATGCCACCCGTTCGGCTCGGCATGTTCTGACGGCGGGCCGAACGTGCTGGCGGCCGCATGTGCTTGAGCTGCGGCAGCGGCGGCACGTTGCTGATGTTGGTGCTGGTGCTGGTGCTGCTGGAGGTAGATCAAGCGCTGCTGATACTGGCTGGGGGTGAGACCCGTGTCGGGCATGACGGGGCGGTCCGGGTAGTGGTAGTCGTCGAGCGGCGAGGGACCGCCAGAGTGATGGTAGCCGAGCATGGCCATTTCATCGTCAATGTCGGCGTATCCGCCGGTCCCCCCTTGGTTGTCAGGGTCGGCGTCATGGTGGTGGTGAGGGTGGGTGTGCGCTGGCCCGAAGGGGTGAGAATGGGAATGGGAATGGGAATGGCCGTAGCGCGAGGGCTGGTGCTGCTGTTGGCGCGACATGCTGCGGTCAGAGGTTGGGGCTGACGGGAAGGTGGTTTGACAAAACCAGGGCAGCGAGCACGCCAGTCACTCACTGAGGAAGTACACGGGGCAGCTGGAGCTGGACCAGTCAAGGCGAGGAGAGCCATGGTGATGGTGGTGGCGGTGGCGGTGGAGCGGTCAGTTTGATGGAGCGGAGGAGGAGAATACATTGCGGTCGGAGAGGAGCGGATTGCCTCGAGTGAGAGTGAGAGTGAGTGCAGCAGAGCTGCGTGAGAGTGGGGGCGAATGGATATGGATATGGATATGGATATGGATATGGATGCACGCAAAGTCAAGTCAAGTCATGATCGATCGTTACGTTGTTGCATGCAGCCTGGGCTGGGGCTGAGCCAGAGCCAGAGCCAGAGCCAGAGCCAGAGCCAGAGTCAGAGCACTCGGCCCAAGATGCATGCATGTATTCCAACGGCACGAAAGCTGATTGGAAACGTAAAAGAGAACATTGGAGACAGTGCTGTGCGAGACGCCGTTCAGCACATCCGTACCAGACACTGTCTGGTGGCCGCAGTCCGTGAGTCTAGGACCCGCCACGGCCGGTGGCACAACTGCCGCACGCACACGCATCTTTCCACCACACGACACTCGGCAAACAAGCAGCGAATCGCAACAAAATGAAAGAGTGGGAACGAGGGACAGGATGACAGCGACCGAGGCAATGCGGGAGGAGGCAAACGAAACTCAGCGCACATCAATACAGCGACAAACGGAGTCGGGTCCAAGATCAAGATCTCGCAAGACACGGCGAGGACGAGGACCAGGCACAAGGTTACCTTGGTTAGGCAGTGCAAGAAGTGGCCGAGAAGTGCCGGTTGGATGGCCAGTGCTGCGGGGTCGGGGTCGGGGTCGGGGGACGAGTCGGTTGAGCAGTGTCGGGGGAGGAAGGGGGGGGGGGGGGACAATGTCGTTGGTCGCACCGCCGCTGGAGCTAGAGCAATGGCTGGATGGCTGGCTGGGCAACGGGGCGGGGCAGTAGGTAGTGCGTCAAGGCAAAGCAAGGAGAAAGATGTGCGAAAGAATTGGGCGAAAAGAGACTGGCGTTGGGTGGCCACTATCCAAGGGTCCTTTGGAGGTATTTGAGAAGCGAGTACTGCGCTTTTCTGTCTCGATGGTTTGCGTGACTGGGCCCGATGATGAGCGCACGGACATGTCGACTGGACGTGCTCTGTTACGCTGTCGCTTGCTCGGTTTTGAAGCCTTCACCAAGCATGCTTGGAGGGCGGGCGTACTGATAGCAATGATGTGACCAGGATATTTACCTACGCCGGTACTGTCACCGTTTCTTGTTACCTCGTCGCCATGAATGGCATGGTGTCGCAGTCGCATGACTCCATGGTGCCACCAGGCGTGGCCGATCGATGTCAGGTCGTCCGTCGTGATCCCTGCCATTCAGGGACGCGAGTCGTTCCGTTTACAGACGGAGCCAGTACTAATTCGATTTCAAGAGAGCGGATCCATCACTGTTGCGCATCAAATTATGTTCAAGTATTCCGGGTTGCGTGGATTGTCAACTTGGTGGCGGCGGGAACGGGCAGAGCACCTCCAGCGATCAGGTCGAATGAGATTACAATGAACACATCTCAAAGTCCATTCGTATATTAATAAAGAATACCTTTGTCCCATTCGTGTCCTGGAACGTGTTCGGCTGTTACTTTCTTTTGGAGGAAGACACAGTTATTATTTCATGGCAAGTTGCTGACCCAGGAAACTCCAGATCGCCTTTCACGGTCAAGCGGTACAATCAACGATGGTCAATCTGGAGACTGCCGTCACATGCCATCTCTCTCTTTTGTCGTTCGATGGTGCCCAATCCAAGGCTTGCCTCGCTATGACATTCAGTCCCAAGCGTGGCGCAATGCACTGAACAATATCTTCAGACTTTGAGACTGAAAATGCATTGACAGGGTTCAATCGTGTACAGTAAATGACCGGATCTATCGACCGATCGATTCGAGGCAGAAGGGAGGGCAACCTGGCAAGGGAAACTGACGAACGTGACAGATGTGACAGCCTTGGCCGCGCTTCGAGTCGAATGGAATGAAATACGGACGAGCGGGAAAGATTGATAGCACATGGATACACTGGTATGATTGATGAAGCATTGGGACGAAATGGAGTACAAAGCATATGTAGCTTGGTCTTGAACTGCGTCAGATTGCAAAGCAATACTCCCTACTTGTCACCCGCAACAGCTCCATCGGTAACCTCACCCACCCGTTCAGCATCCGCGCCAACTGTGGTGCTCTCATCATCAATCACCAAATCGACTTCGGCACCATCCACCGTCGCTTCATTGCCCAAAGTTGACCCACTTGGTCTGCCCTGCACCCCTCCTCGACTCTCGACTCCACCCTCGCCGTCAGACGACGATCCCGGCCGGGATCCTTCGCCATGCGGTGGTGATCCAAAGCTTGCCCTTCGCTCACCAATCGCACTGCCGCGCTCGTCTGCACGCGCCGAGCCTTTGCCCGACACGTGCGCGGCTGCTGGCGAGGTAATTGGCGACGTGACGGATCCCGTCCGCGTCCTGGGTCCACGTGGCGACATTGGCGGACTCGCTGACGGTCCTTGCGGCGGCTGGAATGTGACGGATGCATGTGCGGGAGGTCCTGTTGCTGCGGTGGTTGTGTTCAATGAGGACAATGAGGTTGTACTTGCCTGTGCATGATGTGAAGGCGGCGGTGGCGGTTGCGAGACGTGTCCGCCGTGGTGGGAATGAAATGAGCCTGCGGTGCGGCCCAGTGTGCCGTGGCTCGGCGAGTCCTTTGAGTGCTGGATCATTTGCTCAAGTGTCCGCACTTGTGCAGCGAGCTCGTCCTTTTCGTGCTGCAGCTGGGTTACTTGTTCAATGAGCTGGTCGTGTGCACCGGCTTTGGCTTGATGGCGAGCTGGTCATTTTTGGCGTCCAAAAAAAAGACATTGTGATTGAGTACAAACGCAAGGCAGTACAGAACATGACGAGCAGAATGTGAGGTACCAATCGACACAATGAGCCCGCGCTTCAATGCCTCGAGCTCATTCAAATCCGTAATGTACTGCTCAATTACATCATGGTACGCCGTCTTGATGCCGGATAGCAATGGTGCAAACAACCGAAAGTCTTGAATGAGGACATCAAAGTATCGGCTTGCAATGTGCATTTTGCCCAGCGGCGTCGGTTCCACTTGCACTTCATCCATGTACTGGTGGTACAAGAGCGATGCACGATCTGGGTTGCGGATCTTTTTGTGAATCACTGCGGATATCACGTCGTTGGCAATTGGTGAGCCGTGCGCAGGTGTAAACTGCTTGACGGCATGGCGAGACTTGGAACGCGGTGGGGTGTGTGGCCGTGGGAATGGATCGAGCACCTTGCTCTCCTCCTCGGTGCTGGCGTTGGGTGGGGTTACTGGGATTGTAATGACAGATGCAGGCATGTTGTCAGCCGCAGCTGGCCGGCCCCTCCTCCCTCGCCTTTGCGATTGTTGCCCGTCGCTTCCGTTTTCACTCGCCTTGACCAGCCCTTCAAATACCTTATCGTGATTCAAATGCCCAGATATGCGGGTATGAATGTCGCGCTTCTGGTCATCTTCCAGCTTGTCGAGGAGCTTTGTCAGCGTCTTCGCGGCACGCACAGGTCGTGCGTCCAGTGGGAACACCAGGTGCGGCTTGTAACGGTGACCACCACCAAACTTGCCGTTGGGCGACTTGGACGTGGACGGCGACGACGACGCAAAACCCTGCGGGCGCGAGAGTTTGCTGGTGGTAGGAGAGGGTGGGCCTTGAATGTGGGAACTTGGGGTACTGGCCGAGGCGGGTGCTTCGGCGGTTGGGGCTGGGTAAGGTGGTGGAGGGCGGATCGGTGCGCCTTGGTGGATGGATGTGTGGGGCGGGATGTATTCGGGGCCGCGTGCGAGGGCACGCCAGGCGCGGGGATCGTACATGGTTGGATTTCAAAATGCGGGCCCTATCATGCCATTTGCTCATCCGAGAATCATCCTCCTCCATGGATGAGGACGCCAGAGGCGACGTGTGCGGACATGCACGCGTGTTCTGCTGGCGTTTGACGTGGTAAAAAGGCTGGGCTCTCGATCACGTGTTTGCAAGGCGGCTTCACCAAGGTTGAGCGAGTGCCGCCGATCAGACGGTGACAACGACACTGGCGCCTCGACCTTGGCCAGACGCGCGCCCATTGACCGGCCGGGCGGCTCGTCCGAGACATTTGGTGCGCCGTCTTTACAAGATTGCTCAATGTACGCTTTAGCGACGGATGCCAAGCACATGCTGCATTAGCGACTGCCAGCCTCTCTGATACGATTGTGAGCCGCGATCCGCCAACCAACGATCCAAGCACGGCCGCGCCCACTCTCCTTGTCCCGTCACCACCCATCTCGCCGCTCGCCCCTGCTTCGTGGTAACCGACTGCTCTGCCCGCCACATCACGATCTGGATCGATCAGCAGTTCTGCCTCCCAATTTGCCCTCCTCGGCCCATCACCCCACCTTCAACAACCCCAATCCACTCTGCAACCAACATGGTTCGTCGTCCGGCCCGTCGTTTGGCCGCTCCGAGTCTCTACTGCCTGCTATTGATCTTGCAGCTCACTCTTGACGGCATCATTCACACTATCTGTCTGGTCGTCTCCAGGGGAAAATGCGCCTTGACATCAAGCGCAAGTTCACGGCCAGGACGGACCGCGTGAAATGCGTCGACATTCACCCGACCGAGCCCTGGGTGCTCGCCGCGCTGTACAATGGTTCCATTTGGGTGTGGAACTATGAGACTCAGGTATGCCCGCCGTCCTGTCTCTTGTTCCTTTTACCTGATGCGCAATGGCTCAACTGACACGCAAAACATCCATCGCACGCACACGCCTCACTCACAGGCAACCGTGAAAACCTTTGAAGTCTCTGAACTCCCTCTGCGCGCAGCAAAGTTTGTTGCGCGCAAGTCATGGATCATTGCCGGCGGCGATGAAATGCACCTCAAGGTGTACAACTACAACACGTTCGAAAAAGTGACCCAGGTCGAGGCCCACTACGACTACATCCGCTCGATTGCCGTGCATCCGACACAGCCGCTCGTGCTGACGTGCGCCGATGACTTCCTGATCAAGTTGTGGGATTGGGAAAAGGGATGGAAGAATATCATGGTACTTTCGTAATCTCCTGCTCGCTCTCTTGTCTGCATGCATCGTCTGCTTCGTTGCCATAACACCATTTCCAAAACACGCTAAATCCACAGACCTTTGAAGGCCACACACACTTTATCTTTGCCATCGCATTTAACCCAAAGGACTCCAACACGTTCGCCTCGGGCTCTCTCGACTGCACCATCAAAGTGTGGAACATCAACTCGCCTACGGCCAACTTTACGCTCAACGGTCACCAAAAGGGCGTCAACTCGATCGACTACTACCACGGCGGTGACAAGCCGTACCTGATCTCCGGCGCCGACGACCACAAGGTCATGATCTGGGACTTACAAAACAAGACGTGTGTTGCATCTCTTGACGGCCACACCAACAATGTCATGGCCACCATGTTCCACCCCGAGCTGCCCATTGCCCTGACGGGCGCCGAGGACGGTACGCTCAAGGTGTGGAATGCACAGACAAACAAGCTCGAGCACTCGCTAAACTACGGCATGGAGCGCGTGTGGTCGCTGGCGTATCAAAAGGGCAGCAACACAGTTGCCGTCGGGTACGATGAAGGATGTGTTGTGCTCCGCCTTGGCAGAGAGGAGCCCGCCGTGTCCATGGATACATCGGGCAAAGTCATTTGGGCAAAGCATTCCGAGATCTTGACGGCCAACTTGCGCGCGCTTTCCGAAGCATCCACGACGGCCGTGGCTGCATCTCCTGCATCCGCTGCGCCTGCCGCGGCATCCACCATTGCCGACGGTGAGCGCCTCGTTGTGCCCGTCAAGGAACTTGGCACGTGCGAAATGTACCCGCAATCGCTGATTCACTCGCCCAACGGCCGCTTTGTCGTTGTCACGGGCGACGGAGAGTACATTGTGTACACTGCGCTCGCTTGGCGCAACAAGGCATACGGGTCCGCCATCGAGTTTGCCTGGTCGCCATCCAACGAGTACGCCATCCGCGAGTCGCCATCGCGCATCAAGCTCTTTGACAAGCAATTCAAGGAAAAGCCCTTGACGCAAGTCCCCGGCGCCGTGGCCGCGCCGCTCAATCAGCTCAACTATGCCGCCGACGCAATGTTCAGCGGGCCTCTGCTGGCCGTGCGCTCGTCTGCCGGGTTTGTCACGTTTTACGATTGGGAGACGGGCCGCGTCGTGCGCCGGATCGAGGCGGCCGCCAAGGCCGTGCATTGGAACGAGGTCGGCGATATGGTTGCCCTCGTGACGGACGACGCCTTGTACGTGCTGCGGTACTCTGTCGAGGCCTGGGTTGCCCTCGGCAACACGCCCCAGGCGCTTGCCAGCGAAGAGGGCGTTGAGCAGGCGTTCACGGTCGTGCACGAGGTGCCTGAGCAAGTGCGCACGGGAACCTGGGTCGGCGACTGTTTCTTGTTTACGACCCAGTCCAACCGGCTCAACTATGTGGTTGGCGGCAACGTGATTACTTTGACGCATTTTGATGCGCCCATGCATTTGCTTGGGTACTTGGCCAAGGACAACCGCGTCTACTACTGCGACAAGGATATCAACTTTTACTCGTGGTCGTTGCCCTTGACCGTGATCCAGTACCAGACGGCCGTCCTCCGTGGTGACCTCGAAACCGCGGCACAATTGCTGCCATCCGTACCCGAGACGGAACGCGACCGCCTCGGACAGTTCTTAGAAAAGCAAGGCTTGCACGAGTTGGCTCTAGAAGTCACGACCGACACGGAGCACAAGTTTGATCTGGCCGTGGCCGCGGGCAAGTTGGATGTTGCCCTGCAGCTTGCCATCAAGGTGGACCAGCCCGCAAAGTGGAAGATTGTCGCCGAGGGTGCATTGGCGGCTTGGCGTTTTGATGTTGCCGAAGAGTGCATGACACGTGCCAACGACCTCGAGTCGCTCATGTTGCTGTACTTGGCCGCGGGCAATGCCGGTGGCTTGCGCAAAGTCGCAGACAAGGCCGCCGCCGAGGGCAAGCACAATGTCGCGTTTGCAGCCTACACGGCGCTCGGTGATACCGAGCAGGCAATCAAGTTGCTCATGGAGACGGACCGAGTGCCCGAGGCGGCCCTGTTGGCGCGCACCGTTGCACCATCAAAGCTGCCCGAAGTGACAGCCAAGTGGAGGGAGAGTGTACCCGCGCGCATCGCCGAGACGATCGGTGACGTACCGGTGCCGGCCGAGTGGATCGAGGCCGAGACGCAGTTGGGCGGCAAGCGATTCAAGGCAAACGAGTACCCGGCGTATCGCGAGGTATGTACGGTTCCATTGCTGCAAGAACTGCACATGAAGCGGGAGTTGCAGCCATCCTCGATCGCAGCCACGGTCGGAAGTGAGCCCGAGGCGAGCAAGGATGAGGGGGAGAATGAGGATGGGGTCAAGACACCCTCGCCAACTGGTGAGACTGCACCTGAGGCGCAGGCGTGATTTGCTCCTCTAAGGGGGCAGTTTGAGTGACGATCCTGGCAGTGATTGTTGCATTTGTATTTCACTTGCTTTTCTCCGTTTTTGTTGGTATACATGGTATTCTCGCTCCATCAATGACTGGATGCACACGATTATATGATACGAAAGGCTTGGGAAAGGGGACAGAGCAACACAAGGCGAATAGACGACACATGCGTGTACCGACTTTGGGACCTGGGCTCTCTGGCCTCAGCAACACCCTCACGTGGTTTTGCTCAATTCCACATTTGCCTTACCGCATCCATGCCGCCGACACGGGCAATCCACTCGTTTTCTTTCCTTCTCCTCTCTTCCTTGCTCCTCCCACAATTGACAATGTGCCTAAACTTTTTTTGCTTCGGGCACGCCATCCTTCCGCAACGCAAACGCCCGCACGTACGCAGCCACCACCGTTTCCGCCGTTTTGGCCATGTCCCTCGGCGTTTCCGTTCGCCCCTTTTCGCGCATCGAGTAGTAGGCCACCAGCTCCGCAATCGTCCTCGGATACGTTTGCTTGGATCGGACAAACTCAACGAACAAGTTGTTTGCATGCAGCTGCTCCGAGATGGGGTACCGGAAACTCTGCACGGCCTTGCCGGTCCAAACAACACAATCCCGAGGATCCGCCATGAATTGCCACAACGTCGCGGGGCAAATGGGCGTCTAGCCGATTGAATCGTCGAAATCGGCCGTCCCACCAGGTTAGCCGTAGTTGAACTTGACAACGGGCTCGGGCGGGTCCGCAAAGTTGCTTGGAGGAAGTGCAATGTCGCCTGGCCTGCGCTGAGGATCAATCCTCGCAGCCAATTGGGCGAGAACAGGCACAGGCAACAACTTACACGTGCAGGCGACTTGGCACGCCTTGACCATATGACCTCGTCCGCGGGACCATTAACCAACGGGACAATCGAGTGCGCACTTGATTGGGTGGTGAGTCAAAACCGCTGCATCCTGGCCGGCCGCAAAAAGTGCATCGAGTTGGGCTGCCTTTGCGCCGGTTGTCCCACGCACTTGAATCCAGCAACGGCTTTTGCAACTCGCATAACCGTTCAAGCAACTTTGGGTTGGTCCTGCCAAGGCTCTGCACAAGACTTGGTGGAGCGACTTAGCGAAGGACAATTGGCTGCGCAGATCAGGTAGGCCAAAAAAGATGTACTCGGGAGTCCCAACGAAGCGCAATGACCTTGTCGGCGCCAAACGGCTCACATAGCTGTCAAAGTGGGAACCGACGCGGGCCGAATAGCCCTTCTTGCAGCGTGTCGACGCTGAAAAATCGGCGGCAAAGACGACCACGTCGGGAAGCTGCTGCTGCTGCTGCTGCAAGCTAACGCTCTTGAGGCCATTAGTTAGGGATTCGCCAGGTGGCGGGCTTTTGGCGGTGGTCCGCTCTTGACGGGCGAAAAGCAGTGTTGTTGGTGTTTTGATCAGTTTTGATCCATGTGTAAGCGTAAAACGTGAATCTTGCAGATGAATATGAGGATTGCAGAGAGAGAGTCTGCGAGGGGTTGGGAAGCGGTTGTGGTGATAATGCAGCGCGATCTCGCTCTCATGCGTTGCAGTTGAAGCAGGGACCGAGGCATTTACAATAAAATGTTCAAGATAATCGTGTCTCACTCTGGACCATTGACCATAAGATCGATGAGACTTGACGGTGACAAAGACAAGGACGAGCCCGCACTCCGGTTGGTTCTGCGCTTTGTCTGCCTTGTCCCTCCTCTTCGAGCCTCCCAAGAGTTCACTGCCCTTTTTGCAGTTTCACTGCAGTATGCCAACGGGTATTGCCGACACGCTTCTGTTGATCCCTCGTTACCAGAACTTCCGCACTGGTCTTTTCAGACAAGTTGAATGTGGATTTCTCTCTTTTGTGGGGCCTCGACGCCGCATTTCCGTAAGAGGAAGTCTCAAGCGGTTGATTGTATTCCCAACAAGCCTTTGCGGGAACTCGTACGCTGCACGCTGTAGTGATCTTTTTCACTTGTCAAATGTATCAGTATCCGATAAATTGAGTAACCAAAGCGTAACACTTCTGAGAAGAAGCGATGAGTCCACTCCCGATTTGCGTTTGGCCTCGGGTCCATCGGCAAGCCTTGATCTTTCCGTCAAGTGCCGTGTTGCCTACACGGATTTAGCTTTGCGTGAACTGGGCGACGGGTCAAAGCAACTTGGTTGGTGTCTTTCCATTGGCGCAACAGAATACAAAAGGCAGGCATGCTCACTTTGTTTCTATCTCTCCTCCGATATTTATTTACATAGTACCATTCATCAACTGTTAGCTCTTCGCTCTTGACGTTACCATGCCTCACCTCATTGCTCAACGTAAACCTACATCGGCTCCCGACGTTCCTCGCGAATTGCAGGAAGGGATTCTCCTCATGGCCGCTGCTCTCTTGTCTGCTGCACGTCAGTCCAGCTCCACCCCAACAGCCGTTCCCACGACCGTCATCGGTTCCAATGGGCTTCCTTCCCAAGATGACATTGACCGCAGCCTGGCCTCCATCGCGCTTGCTCTCCCTTGCATGGCCCCCGACCTTTGCTTCGTCATTTACACGACCGCCAGCGCCTGCTCCATCGACGAATGCTGCCGCCGCGGCGATCTTGCGCTCCTGCAATGGTGGCATCGCCTCCAGTCGCCCTCGCTGCCGCCCAGCGGCAAGCTCCATTCCCACGCACCGCGTTGCCGTCGTCGACAAACACAAATTCATTATTCGCAACAAGCAATGACCCTGGCCACGTCTGGAAACCACATTCATGTTCTAGATTGGTGGCACTCGAACGCGTCTTCATGGGTCATGAAGTTCGAGAAGCGGCTTCTCGATGGCGCGGCGCGTCATGCTCATTTGCCAGCCATTCAGTGGTGGTTCCGGAACAAGTTTGCCTCGCCGTTTCACCCAGCGTGGGATTTCAGGGCACAAGGCGTGTTGCGCGAGGCTGTCGAAAATGGCCATTTGGAGATTGTTGAGTGGTGGATTGAGACCGGAATGACCGTGGAGCCGTTGGGGGAGATCATGGTCGATTTCGTCAAGGCCAATCCGCAAGCGCTCCAACGCATGTTGAGTTGGTTGCAGAATAGCGGCTTTGGTGACAAGATCTTTGAGTCCAAGAGTGACTACCTGGCGTTGCTGGGAATAGCGTCCTCAGCTTCTCGGGTTGCTGCAAGCCGGTTTCCCACTGGGGCATGTGCACCTGGTGAAGCCGAGACAGCCTTGGGCTCTCCCCTTTCTCGCAGACATGTTGTGTGATCGTTCATTGTGTGTCATTACGTTATATCCTTTTCAAAAACTTATCAGACCCCATTGTTTCATGTCTTCCGGTTGATGATTCAGTCATTATTCTCGTGGCAGAGTGCCCATGAAACAAAACAGCGATTTCAGTGTCGACCGGCACCGTCAAAAACGGGATTGTAAATACGCATCCATAGCAATCTACATTATCGACTCGACATTACGAACATTACAAAACTACGTAAACCATACAGTCACACCAGCACTCCCACGCCCACACTTTAGACTTACGCCGCTGCGCAAACACCCAACGGAGTGCTGAGAGCCTTTCTCAATCCCGCCATAGCCACCGTCGAGCCCCAGTTGGACGACCGCGCATTGCTCGGATCGCAGCCACCGTTCGTGTGAATCTATATGAAGGCGATACCAATTGGCCGTGAGCGACGATGGTGGAATTGAATGTGAATCTCGCAGGGAACGAAAGTCGTACCCCAATCACAGTATCGGTTCCAACGACAATAATCGGCGACCCACTCTGGCCACCATGTGAATCTGCGCGATGCCGCAAATGATTTGGGTCGGGCGAATCAAACAGCGTGGCAACAACTGTCTGCTGCGTCAAATCCATCGACTTTTTGGCCATGTCCTCACCTGCCAGTGGCGACGTCCCATACCCAGTCAAGGCGATCTTGGTCGACTTCTTGAGCACCTTGGCATCGAGCCGTCCATTCTTGTCCAACTGGGCCAAGCTGTACTGCTGGCCTTTGTTGAACTCATGGAACGTTTGCCCGTGGTTCGGGTTGCGGAACGTGCCAAGAACAGCCCAGTCTTCGCCGTTGCTCAGGTCGCCCTTTTCGTACTCCTCATCCGACGGCGTCACGTAACCAAACTGGACCGAGGAGGGATCAATCGCCCACTGCTTGTCGGCGGGCGGGTGGCGGTGGATGGCAAACAGCCTGTCACCATAAAGCAAAGTGGTCGAGAGCGGTACGTCCGCTTGCAGCACTTGCTCGGTGGGATCGGTTCCATCGGCAAAGCAGTGGCCGGCAGTGACTTGGCAGCCATTTTTTCCGTCATTGACCGTGAAGGCGGTGCAACTGGCCGGGTACAAACGGCCTTGGCGAGCGTCGCGAGATGGCTTGCGTTCGTCCTTGGGAGTGCAGAGCGAGTTGGGTGGGGGAAGGTAGATGGTGGTTGCACGGCCGACTTGGTTGTTGACGCTGACGGAATCGATGACAATAGAGATGGTTTCGTCGGGTTTGGTTGGAATCGTGGGATCTGCCAGGACTTCAATGAGCAGGCGGCCGCCGTTGAAATAAGCAGAGCGATGGCTCCATTGCTGCAGCGTTTCCGCATTCAAGTACTGTCAAGAATCCAAGCAAGTGACGTGATGAGCCACTGTTGACTTGGGATTGGGTGGCTCTATGACTTGATTATCCATACCTGAACAGACTTGTTTGGATCAGCCAGCGCCGTTATCCTCACAATGTCACCGGGCAATTGCTCACCCCAGCCAGCCTTGGTAGGCTTCTTTGCGGGCATTCGCAGTTTAGTCTCGGTTGGGACAAACAGTAGCCGCGACCACACAATGTCGTCAGCGCGAGACGGGTCGATCTGAGGCAAGTCGATCGTTTGGGAGTAAACAACCTTGCGAGGGACAGGCTTCGGGTCTGCAGGCGGGCATGGGATTCTCTTGCGCCCAATCGAGATGGGCAGTTTGACCTGATCGATCCGAGGGCGAACTGCGAGAGGCGAAGCAGGGCGTTGGCCGCGCGAGGATGGCGGCAGAGCGACCGCGACTTGAGTAGAAAGCAGCAGGGAGCAGAGCCCTAGTAGCATCAGGTAATGGGCAATCATGGTGATGATCTTTGCATGCAATTGTACGGATGGTACCCCATCAACGGGATGAGGAGGCGGACGGATGCTGGTTGCATTTGAGGAGTTGAGGATTCGACACCATGAATAGGAGGGAAAGACATGCACTCCATCAAGAGCCGACCGTTTGCTCGTGTCGCATGCCATGTAGCTTGCCATTTGACATTGGAGTCAAATACATGCTGCGACGAAGGCTGCGGCGCGTGCCCCTGAATGCTAAGAAATTTGTTCGCAGCAAGCGGAGAGGTGATGGCACACTCATCAATGCACAAGTATGCATGTATGGGGTATGGCGCTGGGCAAACGAACACGGTCTGAGACAAACGCCGAGGCGGCAAGGTTTGCTCCCTTGGCGCAGTGCGCGCTTGATGGTGGAAGGTTTCGGCGCGTCGGATCGAGGTGCCCGCCCTAGCCTTTTTGACGCACGCGTGGGCGATCGTCTGTGACGCCACCTCTGCCTCTCTTACGCAGAGATCAAGACAAGGGCCGCCAAGCTCTCAAGACAAGCACGGCACACGGCAAAAGTGGACCAAGCTCTCCAAATGCATTTGAAGTAAACAGCGTTTGCAACCATGGACTCTCTTCTCAAGCAACTCAACGGCCTGGGCACTCAGCTCTCGCCCATCGCCAAGAACATTGAGCGCGGCTTTGGCACCGCCCGCCAAATGGCTCAGGAAAAGCTCGGAAGCGCCTCCGACCTCACCGAGTACTTGTCATGCGCACTTTCTTCACACTCTTCCCCGCAGTCCTCGACTTTGGACTGCCCATCGATCCCGTCGCGCACCACCACCAAAACAGCAAGTGTCCAATGGATTCTAACCCATGCCCGCACCACGCCAGGCTTCCTCCCGAGTACATTGACCTCGAACACAAAATCGATGCCATCCACGCAACTTTGTCTGCTCTCCTCAAGACGCACGGCCACACGTCCCAGTCCGTTATTCCGACCGCCGTGTCCAACACCTTTTTCGATATCACCAAGTCCATCAAGACCACGGCCGCGCCAGTTCTGGCTCAGACCCCAATCGCTGCTGCAGTTGCCTCGGATCCCAACGCCCCACCCCCGCCGCCCACCGCCAACCATGCCCTTGCGCGCGTTTGTGTTCAGTCGGCGGATACCCTTGGCCAGGAGCCCTTGGCTGCCGCACTTCGCAAGTTGGCGACGTCCGAGGAGAAACTTGGCGATGCGCAAATCAGTTTGGTATGGCTTTCTTATGTTTAGTGTGGTGCTTCTTGCGACTACATCAAGCAATCTGCCGTTTCTCACTTTGCGTTCGCTGCACATGATTGTTGTTTTCCCATGAACAGAAGTCTGAAACTGCCGTCAAGTTTACTGCACCAATCGGGGAGATTGTCAACGACCGTCTTGCAAACGTTTCTGTACGTAATCGACCCCCTCTCGACTTGGCAATCTTTCTTGATTTAACCGTTTTTGTTGCCTCCTTGTTGCTCCTTCTCACCCAATTCCAGCGTGCCCGCCGCAATGTGACTACCACGCGTCTTCAACTGGACGGCGTGAAGTCTCGCTTCAAGTCTGCTTCTCCTCAGCGCGCAGAGGAGCTGCAAGTCGAGCTCGAGAAGGCGGAAGACGTTTTCGTTGACGCCGTCGAGGAGGCCACAAAGTTGATGAAGTCGCTGGTTGAATCTCCCGCCATTCTGCGCCACATTGCTGATCTTGTTGCGCAGCATTTGGCGTACCACAAGTTATGCGTCCAAGTGTTGACCGAGCTTGGTGCGTTCCTCTTGCCCTGCCTTTGTTTTCCCCGACTATGTTCATTCACTCACCCATGCGAGCTTGTGCTGTGCAGCCCCCGAAATTGACGAGATGCAAATGACGCAGCAGGCCATGTACAACACGGACAAGTAAGCTGTCTCAACATCAACATTCGATTCATTTTCCATGAATCACACGATTCCCTCATTGATCGCTTCCCCTCATTCTTCATGAGTTGCCTCTTCCCTTCTCGCCCGTCCTCTTCCTGTCGCCCTTTGTTTCACCATATAGTTCGGCCACTGGTGCCTTTCCAAAGTGTTGGCGGCCGCGTGATGGCTAAGCTCACTCAGTTCCCTCCGGGTCAAATGAGCGATTCTCAGAAAGTACAATCAGTCCAAGGACTTTATTTGCAAATCGAATCTTGTGACGCTCCTTTTTTTTGACAGCGGATCGATATTCGTAGTCCAGCTGTGAGCTCGCGGAGCGTTCAAATGGAGGATCAACGTGCCAAGGTAAATGCAGGCACTCGTTGATCGATGGGTGGTTCAAATACATGGTGCAGGGGAAGGCTTGCAGATGATCAATGAGTGCGAGTCTCCAGCACCACTCACTGACTGGAAGACACAGTTTTGGACGAGCGAGACATGCACGACGCTCCTCGCCCAAAATTGTGAATCAAAGCGCAACACCAACCAGCGCCATGTATGCACTTAGCCTTCACAGAGACACTGCATTTGCCCTTTGTCCTACTATCGACGGTTGCCATACAAGTACCGACCTGGCCCCTAAAGACAACAGGCTGCAGTTGCCATCATCACGCACGTTCTTCACGCCGCCTACCTCATCTCGCTCAGAAATACGATACACGCGGGAGATCAACCCCTCGGATTGACCATATTCCAATATCTTTGATTCGCTTCAACCACGGCTAGCCGTCATGCTTTTCTTTGCCCTTGAAGCTGCCATCTTTTTGGCGGGCACGGTGCTTCCAACCGTGGTTCACCTCGCTTTCTTGCCGCTGGCCTATGCCATCTCAGAAACGGTGGGCCTGAATACGCTTTTGCTATGGGCCAGTTACTACGGAGCCTTGGCGTTTATGCGCGGAAGACTTCCGTCAATCGCGGTCCGTCAGCTTTGTTCCTTTCTAGTATCCTGTGACCATGCGAGTTGACTAACGCTCAAGTTTTGATTTGCGCAGACTTATATTCTTTCGA
>MCFL01000190.1:0-46811 GCA_002102555.1 Catenaria anguillulae PL171 | reverse complement strand
TGGGCGTGCCTGTCGAATGGTTGCCCGTGGACCAGGTTCGCCGCGAATTGCAGCCAAACTTGAGCAAGCATGTCAAGCACGTGTTGCACTCGCCCACGTCCGGGATTGTGAGTCACATGGACTGATGGATGCATTGAGAAGATGGCAGAGGACGACCACGGATGCTCGGTTGCAACGCGGTCCGCCGTGGAAAATGTGGCCAGGATGGATGATGGGCGGTATGTGCTCAAGGTAGTCGATCCATCCGACCCGCACGCTGAAGCTTGGACATTGGCAGCCAATAAGGTCGTGAATGCGGCCGGTGTCATGGCCGACCATCTGTTCCGCTTGGGCTACCTGGCGTCGCATCCCGCACTGTCATTTTCGCCAGACGCGTCGGCTACAGCCAACTTGGATCCATTTACACACCCGCTTGCATTGCGCATGTACCCTGCACGCGGCTTCTACTTTTCGTCGCGCGCAACGCAACCAAGCACAAGGTCCATCGACTCATTTACCCAATGCCCGACCCGCTCGGCACTTCGCTCGGGATTCACGCAACCGTCGACCTTGGTGGCCGCGCAAAGTTTGGACCCTCTCTGCATTGGCCCAAGGACCTGGTTGGCAGCCGGTTCGATTACTCGCCACCCGACCAAAGCCAAGAGCTTGAGTTACGGCGCGTGTTCCATCAAGCCGTGAGTGAGTATTTGGACGGGATTGAAAAGAGGATTTGGTGTACGACTACGTGGGGATCCGGGCCAAGGTGAGTGGGCCGGGGGTCGGGGCCAAGGATTTTGTGGTGGAGGGCAGGCAGCAAGTGGGGATGGATGGGTGGGTGAACCTTTTGGGAATAGAGAGTCCTGGAGTGACGAGCTGCATGGCGGTGGCCGAGGAGGTGGGCAAAATGCTTCAGTAAAGTGCTGTAAAGTGTTGTTTCGCGATGATTAGGCAGCGGACTAAGTATGCATTTTCCCACCCCACGAGTTCTCCTTTCTCCAAAGCCAAAGCGAAGCGTGATAGGAGGGAAGAACGCAAGCTTTGTGACGCCCTCTTGTGGCGTGACATGACACGTGCTTCCAGCCGATTGCCTTCACGAGACTCATCACAAGCCGTTCCTTTGCTCTTTTGGGTCGCGAGCATCCATCCATCGCCAACGCCCTCCACTTTCCATGAAACGTCCAATTCGCTCTGTGCTACAGATACAACAGATACAGACGCAGCCATGGACTCATCCTCACACTTCAAAGAAAAGGAATCTCAGCACCTCATGGCCGGCGGCCTGCCCCACCCGGCATCTGCCCGCCGCGGCCAATCTGGTTCCCCTCCACCCGCTCTTCGCGCGCTCTCATCCCGCCGCCGATGCGTCTCCCGGCGCTGCGTCCTGCTCATTGTCGTTCTTGTCGTCACCATGCTGTACATTGGCATGTGGTCTGCGCCCTTGGAGCCATCATCATCGTCGCAGGCAGACTCTGCCTCGGACGTGGTCAAGGCCAAACTCGGCGGCGCTAGGGACAAGGTCAAGGATTGGGTCAACAAGGCTGCAGCCGCTGTGCGGCCGCCCAAGACTCCAAAGCAGCAGCCACCGTTGCAGCCAGCCAGCGACGACGACGATACAGGGGCAAAGGACCTTGAGGACGAGCGCGACACGGCCGAGCCCATCAAGTTGCCAAAGCCAAAACTCCCCGCGGCAGCCGCCGTGGTTGCCGGCAATAGTGACGACACTCCCGCTGCTGCAGGCAGCTCCTCATCGGAAAAGTCGCCGCCACCCGCCATTATCGCCGACTCCGTCAGCACCACGCGCGGCCCGCTGTACGATGCATCCATCGCCAAGGACGCATCCACGACCTTGCTCGTTGTAGTGCCGACGTCCTACTCTGCCATGGAAAACGAGTACCGCTCGGTCGTGCGCTCCACGTGGGGCAAATGGCTGCGCGAATACCGGCACACGTCGCCGCACTTGCCCGCGGGCACTAAAGCCACCATTCAGCTCTACTTTTTCATTGGCACCCAGGGCCTCGAGGCGGCCGCGAAAAAGGATTTGGATGCCGAGCATGCCAAGCACAAGGATATCGTGTTCCTGGACTTTAAGGAGTCGTATGTGGGCTTGTCGGCCAAGATGCTCCTGCTTCACGGATGGATTCACGACAACCGCGGGTCGTGGCCCAACTTGCGGTTTGCATTCAAGACCGACACGGACGTGTGGTTCAATGTGCCCGAGCTCATGAAACTGGTGGACCGGCACGCGCCCAAGCAGACTATGATTGGGTACAAGTATGTGGGCAACGTGCGCCTGACCAAGGGCAAGTGGGCCAACCCCGAGTACTCTGCGCCCGTGTACCCGCAGTACATGGCCGGCGCGGGATACCTGCTGTCTGCGGATATTGCATCGTGGGTCGCCACCAACGACCGTGCCGGGTGGCTCAAGCCCTTGCCCAATGAAGACGCAGTGCTGGGCATTTGGCTTGCCGGGTCGCCCGTCAATTGGATCCATTCGCCAAAGTTCAAGCCCTTGATTGACCCACGCCAGCCCGCAAGGATCACTCGGTTGGCCGATTGGGTGTGCCAGGACTCGGATATCTTGTTCCATCACTTGACAGGCGAGGGCATTCGTAGGATGCATCATTGGTTTACCACTTGCGGCAGTCCGTGCGAGGCCACGTGCCGCGAGTTGCAGCGCGAGGCGGCCGATGGCAAAAAGGACGAGAAGTTGGAAAGGCAGGCAGAGGCTCGGAAGAAGGCCAGGGAAGAGGGTGAGTCAAAGGGGGATGGCGACGATGCAAAGAAGCAAAAGCGGAACTGAGCTGGTCCATGCGTTCCGATGTGTTTGTGTGGTTGGGTTTTTTTCCCCCTACCGTCTTATACTCCCGACTCTCCCTGCTCTTTCAAAACCTCTTCCCGCCTTTCTCACCCAACGTTTGCATTCCTTTTCAACAGTTCAGTACTTACATGAAGATACATAGACCCCACTTTTTGACCCTTTTGTGATTTCAAACCTGTACCAAAACATTTGGTGTGCGACTGATCCATCCCCACAATCCCCTGCGAATCGCTATCTCGTCCTTGGCGCCTTTGGCCGTCAACTTGTCCCTGACCTGATGCACGTCCATGTCGCGGTCCACCTCACCTGCGGCCGAATACTGGGCAATCACGCCCGCGACCATGGGCGACGAAAACGAGGTCCCGTTAGAGTTGTCCATGAACGCATCCTTTGCCCCAATCCATGCCGACTTGAGCGACTGGCCGGGAGCCAGCACATCGACACACGTGCCAGTGTTGCTGAAATCGGCCAGCTGGTCGTCGGGCGTTGTGGCACCGACGGTAATGGCATCGGACGAGCTCGACGGCGACGTGAGGCACGCATCCAGGCCCTCGTTGCCCGCGGCCACCGTGATGATGACGCCCGTGTTTGCGGTGGCCTCAATGGCGTTGTTGAGCGAACGCGAGCGGATGCCGCCGAGAGACAGGTTGCAGACGGTCACGTTGCGGTTTGAGCCGGCAGATGTGTGGTCGTTGGCGACCCATTGTAGGGCATCGATGATTTGGGAAGTGGGACCGTTGCCGTCCTTGTCGAGAGCCTATACACATATGCAGTAGTCGGGCACCAGTTGATGGACAAGTGAGACATTGCGTCACGATGGATAAAGAATGCGATCAAGCATGCACGACGGACGGACCTTGACGGCAATGAGGTGGACCGACTCGGCCTTTGCGACGCCATATGTGAGTCCCGCAGCCATGCCCGCTGTAAACGTCCCATGCCTGTGAGTCCTTGTCGTTAGTTTACGTTTCCGATCTTCGAGCGTGATGAGTGAGCATTGCCATACCCATGCTCATCGGTGTCAGGCGACTGAGGCACGACATTGGTTCCCCATCTCGCCCGTCCGCCTCGAAACTCGTCGTGGTCCAAGAATATGCCCGTATCGATCATGTAAATGCTGGCCCGATTCACCCCCGGGGCGTCGGCCTTTGGGCACGCGTACACGTACTTGCCGTCAAGCGGCAGCTTTGGCTGATCGATCCGCGCGAGACCCCAGTTGCCTGCGGGAGATTGGGTACATTTCGGAGGATCAATCGCTGTGGCGGAAACGGCGCGGACCGTTGTCGAAGAAATGGGCCGTGCGGACGGAGCAGTGATGGTGAGGAAAGCGTCGAGTTCAATGAAATCAACCGAGTCCGAAACGAGAGCTGTGAGCCAAGTGAGAGTGCGCGGGTCAATGGTGGGTACCGCTGTTGTAGAGGCTGCAGCTGAGACATGGCTCGGGCACGACAAGGAGCGGTATGGGTCGGTGATCGAGACGGCCAACGCCTTCCAAGAGTCGCCAATCGACAACTTGCGGATAGGTCGCTGGTCGACGATCCAGGGTGCGAGCGTGGCGAGCACGCCGTCGACCGAGGCGGAGGGCCGCAAGTTGAGGATCAGAGATGTTGTGGCAGCATCAAGACAACTAGGCGAGACAGAGACTGGATCAGCACTGGGATATGCTCTTGCGATCACCAACGGCAGTAGAATGAGCAAAGCAGTCAGGAGCATCATGGGTGATTGTGGAATAATGCATGGGTTTGGTGACTGGGGACGCAATCACAAAAGCATACGGCATCAGAGGAGGGGTTGCTGTTCATTTTGTTATGCCATCGCTTTGCCAAGACAAGCTGAAGTCAAGAGGATGTCAGACTGTCGGTGGGAATCGCAAATCGTTCGATCTCCAGCGTCATGTCTCAGTCGCTCAATACATAATGTCTCGCACACAGTCTCACACACAGTCTCGCACGAGGACGGGACGGTTCGGTGGTCCGCCTGCACGGTAGTCCAATCTGATCATGCAGAACAGGCACTGCTTTGCTGTGCCCTTGCACGGACCCATGAAGATCCATGGCGAGATGGAGGAAGTCTTTGGATCCATCAAGGAAAGCGCTCAGGAAAAGTGCAGGCTGTTGTGATGCATTATCTTCGGCATGGCATATGCCATCGGCCCCAGTGGTTGAAAAATCGAGTTCGCAAGACCCAGTCACAGCGCACTGGTGGCGGTTGTTGAGTCAATAACGATGACGTCAGTGGCACCGAGAGACAGCTTGAGTGATGTCGCAGGTGAGGGGGCGTTTTTCGTTGCTTTTTGCGCGTGTCTCACGCCAACATTTGCGTGATAGCTCCACTGGGCCAGTTCGCCCATGTTCGCCAAGCGTCCACCGCCCAATTGCAACGCCCGCCCACGCCTATAAAGTCGCCTCACCGCCCTTGCCAGACCTCTCTCCGTCCTTGCATCTCCACGAACCGTTTTGTTCTTTGCCTATCCACACAACTGCAACGCCCAACACAAAAACCTTCAAAATGACCACCAACTTCAACATCACCGTATGTATTCCGCCCCGCCGCTGTATGCCCGGCGCCACTGCCCGACTGGCGACGCCAATACCACCAGATTGGCTTCTCGCGCCCAGCGCCTGCTCAAAATGTGTTCTCAACTGACCACGATTTCTGTCTGGGTATGCCCTCTCTCAGGACCTCGAGGCCACCCCGAACGCCGTGCTCGTTCAAAACATCTCGGCCAACGCCACCGAGAAGGCCGTCAAGGGTTCGTACAGCCTTCTTCTCGCGATCCGCCAACGACCTGAGCGGAAGAAATGCGAAGCTGACCGCCGTCCTTGTCGTATTCTCACACTCTTTCATCAGACTTCTTCTCCTTCTGCGGCAAGATCAACCGCTTCGAGCTCATCGCCGCCGGCGAGACCCAAGAGGCTTTCATCCTCTTCGACAAGGAGTCTGCCGCCAACACGGCCCGCCTCCTTTCCAACGCCGTCATTGTTGACCGTTCCGTGACCGTCAAGTCCTTCTTTGACGCCCACGACAACGACGCCGCCGTTGCCGTCGAGGAGGACACCAAGAAGGCCGAGGCTGCCCAAGACAAGGAGCACAAGCCCTACACGCGCGTTGTCGCCGAGCTCCTCGCTGAGGGCTACACGCTCTCGGAGGGCATTGCCAAGCGCGGCCTTGCCATTGACGAGCAGTACTCCATCACCAAGACGCTCACGGCCTACTTCTTCTCTGCCCGTGCCCGCGCCGAGCAGCTCGATGAGCAGTACAAGGTCACGGACAAGCTCCGCGAGATTGATGCCAAGTACCACGTCTCCGAGAACGCCACCTCCATCTTGTCCAAGACCAAGGAGCTCGCCGACAAGGCCCTTGCCACCCCCGCCGGCCAAAAGGTTGCCCAGACGGTCGATGCCGCCAAGGAGCGCGCCCTTGAGGTCGCCTCCGAGACCCGGGCGATCGTTGATGAGAAGAAGGCCGCGAACTAAACGGTTATCGGACGTTGTTCTTCCGCACTGAATGTTGGAAAGCTGTAAACAATGAGGAAAATCCAATCTTGTCTTGTATTTCGTTACCCCAAACCCCACTCTGTATAATTTAATGTCCTTGCCAATCTATAGTAGATTTTTTCACCCGTTTCTGCCCCCTCGCGAAGAGTTGGCCGTAGGAAAACAGATCTGGCGCAGTCGAGAGTCCGCCGACGCTCGCGGTGGTATGTATTTACGTCGGTGTTCCCATCACGCTCCACCCACCACTTGCCATTGGTACTCCATGTCCATAGGTACAACGCATCACGACTGAAGATAAGTACTTGGGTCCGCAAAAATGAACTAAATACAAAGACAGCGACAACAACATCATGCAATACCCCTGCCGCAGACAAGGCAAAGCTGCCGTCGCACTTGTTCCGAGTGCTTCAAGTCATATGTACAAGCCCGACACCGACCGCCTGGAGGCATGATTGGCGCCATTGATCGTTCGCTTGGATTCAACCACCAGGATCCTAAGCTGATGGCGGCGACGGTGGTTGCGAATATCGCCCCCAGCCGCGGGTCACCTCAAGGGAAAACGCTAAAGGCCGCCGACGGCTCCCCAACGGCTATTCTTGCAACCATGTGCGGATTCTGGCTCATTAAACGATTCATGGTCAAGTGACGCTCCTCATTCTCGGACTGTTGCAGCATAGCGATCATCGTAGCGCTAACGCTCAGAGGCAGTGTCATACGTTTCATTGAGGGAGGTGTGCCAGTGGAGGAAATGGTCGCTGACGCTGAGGATGGAAAGCCTGAACGCGAGAATCCAACAGGACACCATGGCAGAAATGGCAAATTTGGCTTGAAATGGGAACATCCTATATGGTAACCCTTGTTTCTTTGAGTGAGCATTCGGCTTATTCGTCAGTCTATTGTACTTTGAGTGCTTTGGTTGTTGAGCAAAAGCCGACAGTCAGAACAGACGTGATCAAAAAGTGTGAGTGAGTGAGTGAGACATTATAGTCCTTGATGGGTTGTGGGGTGCCTCCGTGCCTGCTCCTCCAAATCCCCATATCGTCATCCAAAGCACTGAATTTGGAATGATACCTAGCCATTCAGATCCGGCTGGTTTGCTGGCACCATCTGCCACGGTCGGTCGCCTTTGCCATTCTGCTCACTGGCTTCATTGCACTTTAACGGAAGAGATCTTTGCTCCTTACGCTTCGGAGTAGCCTTTCAATTGCGCTGCGTGCCTCCACATGCTCTTGCGGTGTCTCGTGTACTGTGCCACAAGAGTTATCCAAGTTGGTGCTGCATGTCATGTCGTGGTGGACACCACAGCATTTCTGACCAACACTCGGTCGGCTTGAGTACATAGTGAGCTGCGTGATGTGAGACGCTCAAGAAAAGATAACACATTCATCATCATCCATTTTCCACCCATACGATGTAATAAAGCCATCTTCAACAATATGCAATCGCCGCAACCCAAACTGCCTTCTTTCCTCTTTGATTCGTACAAGGCGTACAAGAGAGACACGGATCGACTTGCGTCCTGGCTGGGCGCCACCGCCGAATCTCTCGGGTACAAGCATGCCGACCCGCCCGCCAGCTCGACAACCTCGACCACCGCCACGGACCATGGCGGATCATCTGATGCCAAGCCCGGTCGCCTCAAGGGAAAAGCGCGCAAGGCTGCCAAAGATGCAAAGAGTTCAACGAAATCGCCCTCGGCAATCGATTGTGACCCAGAGGTAAAACCGCCAACCGTGACGACGCTCCTCAGCACATCGCAGTTTGTCAAACTTGCCAAGTTCATTGTCGATTGCAAAGCTCCACTCGTCACTGTCCCGCCGCGCATCATCGAATGGGCGGCAAGGGCGATCCAAGCTCGCCGGCGGTGTGCAACTTGGTTTCAATCGGATGCCGTCAACCTCGGCCCGACTGCGCAATCCAGCTGTGGCGACAGCGACTCGGCCAAATCAGCCACCGAGCAACGCAACCAGTCCCACGAGTACTTCATCGAGATCCTCGAGTCGGTCATTTCGATTCTCGCTAAACGGGTAGGCACTCGCTCGGGCGGGGGCAAAGCACGTCATGCAAAGCCGACAGTCGACGTTGTCGAAAGCCGATTCTCTGCACTATCGATCAACAACGATGACGACCTTGCCGCCGATTCGGACGATGATTCGCAGGACGATTGGGACATTGTGCATCAGCTTGTCCGAGACACGGTCGGTGACCATTCGCTTGACGCCAAGGGCAAAGGCAAGGGCGGCAGCGGCGCCAAGAACAAGCCGGCCGAAACCCGGCCTGCACGCCGCGAGTACCGCCTCAGCCAGGACCAAGACAAGTTCGGGTTTCTCATTGTATACATGGAATACTTGAACAACCTGCTGGAGGTGCGAATGGATCTTATTCAAGTGTGGGATAGCGTCGGTTCGCCCGACATGCCTTCAATGGCGCTGGCGGGCATGGCGACCATGTCGCTGATGGATTCAGTTGTTGCTGCTCACAAAGTGCTCTGCGCGACCTTCCCGACGTATATGGCGGAAGAGTCCCAGTATCGCGAGAGCTTTTTTGATTTCTCGATCCAACTTACGCTTCATGAACTGGCGAAAATGGCGGCCACGGGCGTCTCGCCACTTCCAGAGTATGACGTGTCCGATGTGCCCAAACCCGACGCCGTTGTCGCCAAGTGGGCGGAAGCGACGTACTTGAGCGCTGCCGCTGCGCTCGAGTCGCTGTTCTTTGCCATGCGAACCGGTGCCGTTGCGGAGTCGGAGATCGAAGGGCGTCGGCCAGTCCCACCATCCACAACCACGACGCCACTAGTATCTGCGTGGAAACAAGATAACGAGGGGCGCATTCGAAGTGATTACCTGCTACTCACCCGACTGCCTGTGGTTTTTGATATGGCCAAGGATGCCTTGTGCGTTTTTTTTATTTGGCATGCTACTAGAAGCACAAGGTTGCCGCTTTGTTGCCAACTGACTGCGCTACTCACCCCAGCCCCGATATCCTTCCACCTGCTCCTGTCCTGGAGGACATTCAAGACCTCATCGCCAAGGATTCGGCCAATCTCGCGATTTCTTCACCGACCTTGTTTGGGACTCAAGTCTACCTTGACATTGCCAGACGCTTCGCAAGTGAATCGTTGACCCAAATCACGACAACTTGCGCCGACATCCGCGCGAGCCTCCGGCCAATCATGTCAACCGTCATTCTGTTTGCTCTACACGACCCGCAGTTTGCAGGCAACGGAACGCAATCTACCGACATGAAGCGTGCCGCGATCTGGAACCTGCTGCACTTTGCAATGCCATGGTGGCGACCGAAGGAAACCGAGGCGGCCGATGCGTTTATGACGATGCATCCGTGGTGGGCGGGAATGCTAGTTGGACGCGCACAGATTGTGCTTCGTGATGTTGCTTGGAAGCGCATGGAGCAAGACAAGTCGGTCTTTACCGCCATGTACTTGTACCTGGCTGTGGAGCTCGGCATGCAAGCACGTGGATTGATTCCCAAGCCGTCAAACTCCTCTTCCAAGCCGAAACTCGGATGGTGGCCGCTCATGGATCAGCTCATTGAGGCGCTCGGTATGCGCTGCTTGTTTCACGGCCGCGAACCCAGCACGATTCTCGACTTGTGGAAATCGTTTATGGAGGAAATGGGCATTTCGGGTGTGGATTTGAACGTCTGGGCGGCGGCGCAACGATCCTCATCAAGCGGACGCCAGCGCAATCTGCGACGCTCGGGAAAGTTTGCACCTTTCCAGCTTCGCCCAAAGCTCATGAATGCACTTTCTCGCCCCGCTCGATTCTATTTGTACCGCTACGGGCAAGACGAGATTTCCATGAATGGTTTGATTGAGATCCTTACCTTGATTGGCACCGGCCTGGCTCTCGGCGGGAGCATCCGGTTCCATGACCCGATTCCCCCCAAGTCAAGTGCTTCTCCGGATCAAGGAGCCGACTTGCCGAATTCAACCGGCACAAGCAAACAGCAGCAGCAGTCCCTGCCCAACAAGGGCAAATCGCACGATCCCCCGCCGACTTTTTCATCCTTCTTTTCCCACATTCGGTCCGAGCTTGTCTCAAATGCCCCCCTGGCACTGCACAATTCTCTCCTCTTACACGCCCAGGCATGCAGGGTCATGTCATATCTTGGCTCGGCCCTGTTTCCGCTCTTAACCCGAATCATTTCCCAAGACAAAGATCCTTTTGCAATCAAGGGCGAGCAAAGCGACCAACTGTTTGCCTTGCTCACGGCCATGGTGGATACGGACGGCTCGGACGCAGCGGCCCTTATTGCACAGACGCTCGTGATTGATGACGTGCGGGAGAAATGGCGGGTGCTCGAGATGATTTTCAAGATGGTCAAGGAGCGGGTTGTTGAGATTGTGGCAGATGATGAAGCAGAAAAGTATGATTTGTCTGATTTCGTTTTGAACTCGGAAGAATGATGGGTGATTGTTGTTTGTGTGTGCTCCATAAATCCTTTGTATAGCGTCTTCCAAGGATGAAAATGATTTTGTTCCCTTCCTGATGTGCTTTCAGTCTTGCCGCTGAGTGGAGAAAGAAAATCTGCATCATGTCGCCATGATTGCAGGTGCTCGTCGGTTTGCGTGTGAGGAATGGGGAATGAAAATGAGAAAAAAAAGATATGTACAATGGTCACCGAACACAACCTAGAAACCACCCAGAATAGCGGCGAGAACAGGATCAAGTATGGCAGGTGGAGCTGGCTCCTTCGCACCCACGTCTTCCATGTCATCGTCACCATCACCCTCCAAATCACTCCCTGCTGTATGGGATCCAGCCGCCTCCCCACTGACTACCGTGCTGGCATCAGCTGCAGCAGCAGTCGCAGCCGGCTTTTTTTGCGGACTGGTCGTGCGGCTCTTCTTGGGTTGAGATCCTGGCTCCTTGTCTCCCGCGGCGGCTGCCTTACGCTTGCGCTGCTTGGCGCTGGCGGCACTGGGCTCTGACAGGTCCACCTCCTCGTCCTCCTTGCCCAGCGCATTCAATCCACGCAAACCACTGCCGCCCAACAACGCGTCCAATCCAGCGCCGGCCCCGCTGAACGCACCCAACATGCGATTCAATTGTTCTTCGTCAGCACCGCCCATTGGCTCACCACCACCGTCGCCGCCCTCATCTAGCCCGCCGTGCTCTTCCGCCAAGAGTGCAAGCGAAGCGAGATCAGAATTGGTCACCATGGACTTGCGTGCATTGTGGATCTTCTTATCTTTTTCCAAAATCTCCTCCATGCGCCCGAGCAAGTTGGGATCGTGCCGGAAGGTCATACGTAAATCGTCGACTTTGATGCGCGATTTTGCAGGCGCGTATCGATGTGCATGCTGCGCCGTGTCGTAGAGGAATTCGAGAAGCATGTCGTCGAGGAGGTCCAGAGTGGCTGGATCCGGCGGGACGTCTTTTGGATCGCCGTGTGAGTAAAGCATTTCGGATACTGGGTGGGAGGTAGTCGACGTGGAAGGAAACGAGCGGGCGACACAGAATCCGTTAGTGATGTCATTCGCATGATCCTTTTGCTGGACGTGGGCCGGGGAGGCAAAGTGACCAGCCAAACCATGTACATTCGTCGTTGAATGTGCCCTTGTACTTGGAAACGATTTCGGCGCGGGACTGGCGGCCCGTGTCGCCGCCCTTCTTACCGCGGCCGCCCGAGTCTGCGGCATCGGCCTTGCTGTTTGCTTTGCCCGCAGTCTTTTTGCTCGTGGTGCGTTCCATTGCAGAAGATTCGTTGGTCATTCAACATCGATATTGCGATTCCCATCACGAGGTTGATTCAAGGCCACCACAAGTTCCCAATTGCATGTGTGGGCTCACGTGACGTGAAATGCATTCCGGGCATATCGCAGCACCTTCTGACCTGAGGCGGGCGGAATGCGTGTCTCGCCGAGCTTCATGGAATGACAGAGCTCATTGATACCATGTTCAAAATCCATGTACACTCGCTTATGCAATAATTGACCACTTTCCACACAAAATGACGGCCAAGACATCCACGGGCGGCAAGAAGCAGGGCCAAAAGTACCAAAACACGACCGCGTTCCGCCACAACAAGGCGTCAAAGAAGACCAAGGAGATTCTGGCGCTGCCCGTCCAGGGCGTTTGCGCCCGTTGCTTTGAGATCATGTATGCATCGAATTCCGCTCGGCCGGCGCACTTGGATTGCATCCCACCACGCTCTGCTTATGTCTGACACGTTCCCCAACTGCCGTCTCGCAGTGAATGGCGTAAAAAGTTCCGCAAGTACAAGCCCATGACACAGCCCAAGAAGTGGTGCGTAGCCGTGCATTTTGCGGTTCTTTGTCGCGCTTTTCTTGCCGCGTTCCTCACTCGTCCCTTCCTTAACCCCCACTGTAGCGTGTCGTGCGAGCAAAAGACTGTCAAGGAGAGTTACCACATCATGTGCAATCCGTGTGCGCACAAGAAAAATGTGTGTGCAAAGTGCGGCGAGTCCAAGGAAATCGTGGAGGGGTACGATTCTATTTTCTTTGTGGACCTCTCAGCACACGTGAACCTCATTCCGAATCCTCCTTTTAGAGTCAACACTGTCACACCGCAAGAGATGAACGCTCAGCGTCAAGAGTACGAAATCAAGCTCCGCATGCTGACTGAGCGCCAGCGTCGGACGTTCCTGCGGAAATTGGCTCGCGGCGAGCGGACAGAGGCGGATTTGTTGGCCATGGATATCAAGAGCAAGGACGACGATATGTGGGGATTCTCGGACGACGAGGATGAGGATGACGAGGATGAGGATGAGGATGAGGATGAAGAGTAAATGTAGTCTAGAATTGCCATCGAGCGCTTGTTCCCACTTCACCTGGCCTTCGCTTTCATGTTGTGACCACTGTGATTCCAGGGAACGAGCCGAGCGACATCTTGACAGGTGAAGTTCCGAATGGCGGATTCCCGAAAAGAATCAACGTGGCACGATATTGTACAACAAGCCAAGGAGTTTCATCCTACTGATTGAGCTCATGTCTCCAAGTCGGTATTTACTTATGCTAAAACAAAACCTTCAAGTGAGCCCCGTACATCAAGCGAGCCCCATCGTCATTCCTCCATGCAGCCAGCAAAATCACCCTTGAATGTCATATCATCGGCGGCCATTTGCACCATAAACTGTTTCAATTGCGCCGGCCTTCTTGGGAAAGGCAAACTTGCGGTGAGGTGAAAGCAGAACGTTGAACTCGGCCAACATGCGATCCGCTTGAATGTGGAGAAGCATGAGGTTGTGGGACATTATGGGCGCCTGCTTGAGTAGCTCCGAGTGAATGTGGGCCAGATATCCGGCGGTGGAGAGTGACTTGATGCATTTGTTCTTGCCGGCCGACACTCGCCCAACCGCCGCATGAGTTCATCGTCCATTCGCGCGTTCCAATCTGGGTTGTGGGCATACTCTGAGACATGCTCAAGCAACGCTTCCACCATGGGCCATTTGGTGGCGTTGATGAGCGGCTCGAGCTTGAACTTGCCGCGCTTGGAAACCTCGCGGACGTGTGGTGGAACACGGCCAGACTTAACGTAGCGTTGCGAGATCCATGAAGCAATGACGGCCCCGGAAATTCCGAGTTGTTGCGACATGGACTGCCACAAATCCACCAGCGTCACGGGATCTCGGCCGTAGAAAAGACGAGTCTTGCCGGCGCCTGCAAACAGCGTGTCCATCAACAGCCACCATCCCAGCGATCCTGGCTCGTGGCTTTGGCGTTGACAATCCCAAGTCACGGATGACGAGATCCACAGCGACATACATGAATGCACCGTTGAGGATGACGGACGATTTGTTGGAAAAGGTCGCGTTCGACAATCACGCGCACATAATCCAGCGCGGGCAACAAGATTTCCAACATACCACGGGTGTATCGACAAGAGCGGATCGATGTCAAAGTCGTCCGCACCGGGGTGATACCAGGGCAAGGATTGAACCCAGAGATTCCTAAACTCAGCATGATTTTGCCGAGGGAATGTGTTGGATCAGAGCACTTCGTAAGCGTTAAAGAAGGTGCACTTCACGCCTAGTGAAATGGATCGAAGGACGGGGCAAAGGCAAGTGGTCCAAAAGGAGTGTTGACAGGACCAGTGGCTGCTTCGATTTCCAGGTTGCGATGAGCGCGTGCCATGAGGGACATGAAGTGGTGTGAAGCGGGAATGAGCTTGGCTGCAAAAGGTTGGGTACGATTCCAAGAATGTGGTGCAGATCGAGCGAGCCGAGTTGACCGCCTCGTGGTCTCAGGCATGCCTCGTCGCGGTTTGGAGATCCAAACCACCACTCGTGGAATGCTCGTGGACTAAAAACAGAACACATCTCAACGACACGTCGATGATCGATCCCAAATCCCGTCTCCCCGATCGTTCGGCACCAAGCACCATGATACAACAACAAAAAAAAAAGCCAAGTAACCTTACAGACCCAGTGCATCATGTCTGCCTCTTCCTCCTCGTCTTCTTCGGATGCTCCTGCTCCCATGCCTGGGCCACCTCCCACCCCGAACCCAGGCCCTGCACCTGGGCCCGAAATCATTGTTCGCTCCTCCAACGACCCAGACGACGGCGCCTGCACTCAAACGGTGTCGCCGCCGCCCTCACCCAGATTATGTCGAGCCTCAGCGCCATGAATCAAAACATTACGTCGGTCGGTGCCCGTGTCGACACGGTGGGTACCCAGGTCAGCACGATGGCCGCGGACTACTTGGTCGCGCTTGGCGCGCGAGTGTCACTGATCGAACAAGGCTCCTCATCCAAGAATGAGCGCGCACCCATTCCGGTGCTGGACACTCTCGCCGAGTCGCTCGGTCTTGCCAAGGAAGGCGGTTACGCCAACACGTTCGTTCTTATCGCGGCCACCCGCCGTGAGATCACAACTGCCATGCCGGTTTTCGATGAAATCAAGCACACCGTGCCGGTCCATGACCCAAAGGTGGCACAAATCGAACCAACAGCGCACAAAGATCAACACCCCAAGGAGCAAGAAATTGTGGCGCGGCAGCATGCGCTCACGTGGCAAGCGATTGCGCTTGCAAGCGTGGGTGTGCCACTGCTCGAGATTGCGCAGGTCGCAGGTGTCGACGCCGCGGATGGCACCTTCGTCGACGATGGGCTTGTGCCCAGTTTCAACCAAGAACAAGTCCGCGAGTTGGTGGCGCAGGCAGTCAAGCAGCTGCACCTGGCCGCCAGGCTTGTCGCCTTTGACCAACGGGACTTGGCGCTGCAGCGCAAGGCGAATTACCTGCAGACGCAAAAGCCGTTTGCGTCGCTCACGCTGCCCCAGCGTGAGGCACTCGCCGCTAGCATCAAGCATGGCGAGCGCAACCACGCCGGCGCCTCGATCCTCTTCGACTTCGTCGACCTCGCCAAGGCCAACCAGAACAGGCTCACCGAGCATATGATTTTCAAGGAGTACTCGTCGGTTGCCAAGGGCAAGGCCAAGGCGCAAATCTCATTGATCCTCCGGCATGTCCAATGCCTCGCATATTTGTTTGCCCGCGACATTTTCAAGGAGTTTCCCGCGACCACGTTAACGCCCGAGATTTCTCGCTTGCTGCGTTCTGTGTCGACTGGTGTCTGTGGGATTGGGTTTGGCCCTGACGTGCATCACGGTCAATACCTTGACGCTGCCGGCAATCTGGTGCAGGCCGTTTCTGCCACCCAAGCAACCACGCTCGCCCAATCCTCTCCCACCCACGCCCACCCGTGCTTGCGCGATGATACTTTTGTATTCACGTGCTCGCCGCTGTCGCAACGCATACCCTTTTTGCGTCTTTTGCTCGTGTTCCAACGGAGCAAACTCGTCTTGTGCTCCAACGAATGCAGCAAAGGCTGCCGCTGCCACTTGATGAGAACGTCTGTGTTGAGGAGCCGTCTTGGGTAGATTGTGTTTTTGCTGCCAACATCGACTTCTGGGTACCATTTCGCGCTCGGGTCACTGACGCGCTTGTGAAAGCATACTAGCGACTTGGTGTTTCAATTTCAAGTGTGAATCACGGTGCCTTGGTGACAGATGCAAGTGACCTAGTTGGTGCATTTGCTGTTTGTTGGTTTCTTGTTTCGGCCATTGACCGGAACTTGCAATTTCAGTTTTTTTTGCCACGGGTGAACCTGCATCCCGTGAGGAGTGGTTTGAGCAGCTGGATTCATATTTAAAAACAATTTGTTGGCAATCGATTGACATGAAGCAACCAAATTGACAAAGAAAAGTCAGAGGAGGGAAAGAAGACCAGTATAAGAAGACCACATCCACAACCATAATGTACACTTGTCTCGCTCGAATCCTCTCTTACACGCTGCCCGCTGAAGCTCCAGACGCAACACGAGGCAGCAAATCGGCGCGGAACCGAAAGCCATGGTTCGAAGCTCTGTTACTCGACGTTCCCGTCATACGGGTCAATGCTGGTAGCGTGGGAGGGTCAGGTCGGTGGGCCATCGCTGTCGTTGGCTCGCGAGCACTGAACTGGGACTGTGGTGGAGCTGCTCGTCGGTCCGAGGCTGAAGCGAGCGAGAGATTTTGCTCAGCTGGGAGCCGATCGCCGCTCGGCGTATCAGTGTGCGGCGGAGTAAGCTGTTGCCGGCCATGTGCCAAATGGCGGGTGTCAAAATCCATGGGCACAAATGGTTCGCGAGGCGCTTGCGTGTGGGCAGGCGACGCGGAAGCTTGAGTCATCGTGGCCGATGCAGACATGAGCTGGGGCACATCGAGCGATGCAGCTTGAAAGAACACCGAATCGTCCAAATCGTCCCACTCGTGCTCGAGGTCCAATCCATTAGTCGACAGTGGCGGAGGTGGTGGCGTTAGTTTCCGCGCTGGCAGAAGAGCAGAGCTACGGAATGCTTTTGGTGCGTCAGTTCGGCCAAGAGCCTCCATGATGCCGTAATCGTCGTCCGAGACTTCCGAGTCGGACAAGACCACCACGGGCTCTGGAATACCTTGAAGGATTTGCTCGAGCGTGAGTTGCTTTTTGCGCGGTTTTGGCTGCGGCTTGGCTGCTTGAATCGGCGAAGCCGGGCGTTCGGGTAGCCCGCGCTTGCAGCAAGCGTGCTTGCACTTGTACCGGTCCTTGCACTTGTGTTTACACAGGGATTGAGCGGCGTCATGTACGAACTGAGACGGCGCAGGTGGGCGGGTGGCTGGTACGGCATCATGGAGCCCTGAGCGGCTGACAATGGCGGAACACGATGCATAGGCTGCGTCGAAGGGCCAAAGAGCGGCGCTGCGGGGTTGGATGAGCCGACGTCCGCCGAGGGTGGAGGAAGCGGTCCAGGTAATTGTGTCGCTGCAGGCACAAACTCGGCCGACGTGTCTGGAGCGGCGAAAGCAGACTCGGGCAAGAGCCACCTCGGCATGACTGACACTTGTCTCGTCCTGGGATCCGCTTGCAAATGCGCATCCAACCCAACATAATCCTCGGCCAGCAGCGACGCAAACACACAATGAACACCTGGTGGCAACGTGACTCTGGCCTTGTACTCGGCCTTGGCCAAGTCGTAGAGTGTGACCCGGTCATGAAAAAAAGCTTACCGACTTCGTCGTGAACCAGGACGTGGACCCACGAGGCGCTGCCATGCGGACCCTTTTTGCAAGTTGCCGCATTGGAAATGTTGACCGAGAGCAGTAGGGTCGACTGTAACAACCGGCCCAGCACGCCCAAATGCGGAAATTGGTTGGCCGCCGTGACAAGCCCAGCCCAAAGGGTGGGTTCCGCCGACACAATTGCTCCAAACGCCACGCCGGCGCACTTGCTAGCTCGGCAAAAGTTGTGATACCGGCCTCGGCCAACGTCGACGTCAACACGGGCCCGAGCTTGTCCACTTGGCGCAGTAAACGCGTCGAATCAAACCAGATCTTGGTGCGGACACTCTGCAGCAACAGAATCGCATGCCGGATCCGATCCGCCGCATACGGAACCGTGTCCCTGCGGGCTACATGCAGTTCGACTGCCGCGGCGGCAATACGACCCAACGCTGACCAAATGTTGCCCTGCTCGCAACTCACAAACACGCGCAACCGATCCAAATCTTTGCCTTGCAATGGACACTGCCGAGCACAGCCTGAACCACCAGATACACCTTGTCGGCGGTAGACTTGTACTTGTACTTGTCGGGCAATCGAAACTTGATCCCTTGCATCTTGTTCAAGTCGGCCAGCATGGTCTTGTCGCCGGCCTTGACGTATGTGCCCGAAAACTCGCCCGCAAGCGCCATCGCATATAGCTGTTGGGGAATCGAGGGTCCACCGGTCATGAGGGCTTGCATGGTCTGCAGCGACAGACAGTAGCGTGACATGAGCTTGCCGTACTCGGTGCATTCGAGCCTTGGGCCGACCGCCCCCGCCGCTTCGGGCGTCAACTGCGACTCGCGCACCATTTCGGCGGCACGCAGGACTTGGAGCGTCGATGCCACGAGCTGCCGCAGGTTATCGGATCCGTGCACCACGTTGGCGTAATAGAATGGCGCGGCGCGCAGGCGCACGTACAAAAACGTGCTCTCGAGCCATTGCACGGCAAGCTGCTCGTTGGTAATGGTGCCCTGGGCAATCTCGGCGTTGAGGTGCTCAATCAAGTTCAAGTGCAGCGACGACTCGACCACGGTGCGGCCAGCGACAAGCGACTCGTACTCGTCAACCTTGTTGGATGTGGTCATGATGATGGCCTTGCCCGATGTCTCAAACTGTGGCCTTCCAGCGCGGCCCAGCATCTGCAACACGTCCATGGGCGCATACTCTTTCATCTCGCCGCCCATCCAAGACTGGGTCCCCTTGAGCACAACCAAGTATGCGGGCAAGTTGACGCCCACGGCCAGGGTCGACGTGGTGCACAGCACGAGCAGCTGGCCCGCGAGAAAGAGCTGCTCAATCAACTGCCTGTCCGCCATTTCCACGCCCGCATGATGGAACGCCACACCATGCACGACCAGTTCCCTCGCTGCCTGATTTCGCACACGTTGTGCGGCCTCAACCAATGCCCTTGCGTGCTGACTTGTCCTTACAAAGAGATGCCCCATACTTCCCGGCACGATTCCCCCGCCATCAGCCACCAGCAGCTTTGCAGTCGCCTCGGTCGCCTTGCGTGTCGCACAAAACACCAGCGCCGGCTTGCCCACGGCATGCTCGCGAATCACATTGGGCAAGTGCGCATCCAAGACCTTGTCAAACTGCCACGACGACCGGTGCGCCGTTGAATACCCAAGCACCAGCCGCTCGAGGCGCACGGGCCGATACTCGTCGCCAAACGTAAACACTTTGGCGCCGCCGCCCAGCCACTTGCCCACATCCTCAATGTTGGGAAACGTCGCACTCAATGCAATGTACCGAATGCGCGTCTTGAGCTCGGCCGAAACCACCTTCATCCTAGCAACCAGTGCCTCAAGTGTCGAGCCGCGCGAGCTCGCCAGCAAATGCACCTCGTCCAGCAGCACGAGCCCGACTTGGGCAACAAACTGGCGTGTGCGCGCCGACTCGCGCCACCGCCGCGTCACGGCATCGTACTTTTCCGACGTGATGACGAGCAATTGTGCCGATTGGGCGCCGCGCGCGTCAAACAGCGACGTGTCGCCAGTCAGTTCGGCGACGGTGATGCCGAGCGGTTGCAGGCGGCGGGTCCAATCGGCGGCGCGCTCAGAGCAGAGAGCTTTGGTAGGCGCAAGATACACGGCACGGGATGTAGGGTGCGTCGACCACAGCCGGATCAGGGCCAGGTCGAGAAGCGCGGTTTTGCCTGAGCCTGTCGGCGAGGAAGTGACAAGGTTGGTGTCCGAGTGCATGAGCTGGTGGCACGATGCGAGGGGTTAGTACGAATGCTGGATCGCCTGAGCAAGCTGCGATGATTTGAAGGCGTACGACGTCGTAGCATTGCGTTTGAATGTAGTTGAAGTATGGAAACGAAAACATGCCGCGAAAACGTGGAGCTGCTTGATACGACAGTCGCGCATTCCGAGTGAATGGGCGTTCCAGATACATCAAGAGGAAAGCCGATCACGTACGCAAGTCCGAAACGGGTTTTACAGGCAGCCTGCCACCATTCCTCATGGCCAATACTGTCGCTGGCACCATGCCTTGAGCTTGATGCATCGGTGGGCCCATCGCAGGCGGCGGCGGTGGCGGTCCGCAGTGCGCCGGACGCGCAACATGTTCCACGTCGAATGGCGGATTATGTGTACGGGTGCCATGTCCAGAGAGTGCAGAGAAAACGTTGGATCCAACCGCTTGAGGCTCCTCGTAGTTTGTCTCCTCCTCTGGCTCATCATGGCCATATCGGGATGTCCGTTGAGGGGCTGAAACTGCCGCAGGCAAGCGATGCGTGTCCCACGAAAATGCTGATTGATGTGACTGGCGGGCACCTTGAGCAGCGTTGGGTTGTCGATTCAAGCGTGCACGGAAATCGGCAATCACATCATTTGCTGGAGGCGGCAGTGTCGGTCGAGGACTCGGACACGGCGAGTGATGTGGGCCGACCTGGTCGCCGTATGGTCTCTCAAAGGATGCGGAAGGAGGTGGCTGCGGAGGTGGGTTGTGCGAATGTTTGGAGGGACGTGGGGAGACTGATACTGCACGAGACGCGGAGGCGAATGCAGAGTGTTGCAGAGGGTGATGTGCGCCAATTACTGCGGATCCACGTGTACTGAAAGGGCGAAGAGCAGACGAGGCTGGAGTTGCAGGCACGAAAGATAGGTCGACGGGAGGAGAACTGATGGTAGACGATACACGCGGGGTTTGTGCCGGCATAGGCAGGGAAACTTGGGGCTGGGTGCGATGAGGAGTGGCAGGGAAGACACTGGGGGTGCTGACGTTGGATGGACGAGCCGAAAAGAAGGAAGATGTTGCTGTTGTCGAAGGAGTGGCGGGAAACGCTGGGGTGCTCGATGTAGGATTGGTCCAAAAACGGCTTGTAATGCGGTGAGTCGAGCTCAACGTGTGGCCAGTGGCAGTGCCATTGTGAGAGAAGGGTAAGGGTGGGGCAGTAGGATGGACCACCAATCGGTCGACTCGAGTCGCCGCGCTCTCGATTCCGATACCGCCGCGATGACGCGACCCTGAGGCGGACAAGAGCGCAGCCAGGCTGGACGAGGACGGTGGCGGCGGCGGCGGTGATACGTCCTGCACGTGGTCGATTCCATTGACGCGCGGTCGATGAAGGCTATGGCCATAGTGGCCGCGCCCGTGGGCTCGGTTGCCGCCACCCGAGGACGATGAAGGGTAAGCCGAGGCTGGGTTCGAGTATACGAAAGACATGACTGGCTGCCGGTGGCGGGCCGTGCGGGCTGCGGGCAACTGCACGATCACTCTCGGGCGACTAGATGTTGGACGGGTCCCGCGCGGCGGGAGGCAAAGTGAAAAGAGCGAGAGGATGTGAGTCGATCCGGGAAGCCATGGCAATGTCTCACCGTCACTGTCTCACTTGCATGTCTCACACGCACGCTCGTCTCTACCAATTGCCGGCCCATGCGGGAGTACATTTTGTCACACGGTTGCCCAGCACCAGCAAGCAAGCGAAAAAAAAAAAAAAAAAAAAAAAAAGGTCGAAACCGCTCAAGCGGCAAAGCAGTCACATGAGCATTTGGCTGAATATTACTGCATGCACTGGGCTGTTGCATTGAGTTTTTGGCTGGGTTGGCTCAAGTGCCGAAAGATTTGAGAACTCTGGGTCGGATGTTTGCTGCAATTCACCTTCGCAACGACAGATCGGCGTCCCCACTGTCTGCGCATTCAATGTCTGTAGTCATCGCGTGAAATGCCCAAATTCTTGACAGAGGCGGCGAATTTGAAAGCGCTCCTTGTTCCTTGTGTGTGACAGTCTCCGGGTCACGCGGTGCTCACATCATCGGTAGTCACTTGTACTTGGTTCCCTTGCCTGACGAATGCCACGGCCTGTAGACGCCAAAGCTGCTTGTTCATTGTGGTCACGGCTGAGCGACTAGCAGCAGGTTCGCTCAGCAAATTTCGGTGCAGCACTCTTTCTCCGGCACAGATGACACACAAAATTGGCCCAACTTTGTGGGTTCAATAAACTCCCTGGTTTCTCTGGATCTGCTCTTGGCAACCTCGACTTTCGCGACATGGTGCGACACGACTCGACAACAAACAACGCGTCACGCAGAGAAGTCAAGACAATTTATGTGCATATATGCATTGAATAGTGTCCCAGACCAGACGTAAACACATCATAGACATTGACAGTCCCGGCAACCGATCCCATAGTTCCCGTCCTGACTGCAGTACTCGTCATACACTTACATCGGCACGCCATGACGACTTCACAGTCAACCATACCGGCCACAGCCTCCCATTCCCGTGGCTGGACAGTGGCCAACAAAAAATCAATCATTCTCCTGATCCTCACCATCGCCTTATTCGCCGTATCAACTTTTGCCGACCCCGCTGTCGTCATTCCCGCCGATAGGCCTGTGGCTGCCTCAAGCTCAACCGCGCCTGGCGGCGACGCACCCATTGGTCGTGGGGCCGTCGCCCTCGCACAATCTTCTGCTTGGAACTTCAACACTACCATTGATGCTCTCAATTGGAACACTCTCCTCAACACGGCTACTCCGCCGACCACTGACACTGCCGAGTACCCAAAGTTCAACGATGCTGATCTGAGTAAGGCTGCCGGTACTCCCGACTTTGGATCGTATGGCGCTTGGGTCAATGGGGCACGCGTTTGGAAGGCGGGTGTGCGTGGGCCAAACAAGATTATCACGGCACAGAATTTTCCGAACGGCTTGAGCGGGTTTGATCCTTCCAAGCTGCAGACGGTCGCCACCTCATCGCTCATGGTACGTGTCTCTTGGGATTCATAAGGAGTCGCTGCTTTCAGTGAACTGACGGGATCCCATGCATGCGCTCTTGATAGAACATGATCGTGTTTATTGGCTTCTGTTTGGTGTATGGTCTGCTATTGCTCGCCTGTTCCCCATGCTGCGCCTGCTGCTTCTTTGGTCGCAAGTCAAGGGCTCGCGACGCCAACGGATACACAAAGAACCTTGTCTTGTCGGTGCTCCTTGGGATCATTCAATTGTGCGCCGATTTCTCCATCATCTTTATCGAGAGCAAATGTGCTCACTTCTGCTGCTACCCAAAATGTGATCAGAGTGTTTGTCATTTGCCTTTATTTGGGCTCGGGCTTGCTTAGCCAAGGCATCGCACAATCCTTTGGTGCAACATCCAACACAATCACCGAGGTCCATCGACTCATTTACAACCTGAACCCGGTCTTGACTAACATCATCAATGTTGCCGACACCGGCGTTGGCCGCATCGTTGACGACCTGACTGCGCCCGCTGGCGTCGAAGCGTTCCAAACCACTCTCACTTCACGTGCAAACACGCTTGCGGCCACGCTCAACACAGCACAAACACGCATCAACACGGCCAAGACTGCCGTCAATTCGATTGCAACAAACGGGCCTGCTCTTTCGACCGCCGTCACGGCATTCACAAACGGTCTCAACAGCGCTCTGTCGTCAACATCGGCTCTCAACGGTCAACTTACAGTACCCAACACGGGCGAGCAGTACGCGCTTGCGTCACAGCTCACGGTCCCTGCCGCGAACACTGTGTCCACACCCAACGCAGGCTCGATTCCCAGTGTCTCATCGGCGCAGACAGCGCTCAATGGCTTGCCCGATCTGGCTGCGCAGGCAACGAGTTTGCAAACACAAGTGTCGGGTGTTGGTGCGCAAATCAATGCACAGTTTACAACGGCCAGGACCCAAGTCCGCAATCAGTTGAATCCTACCATCAACTCGCTTCGGAATCAGATTTCGCAAATGACCACCATCAACACGACGCCCAATGGGAACCAGGGCCAAAGCTCACCCCTCAACCAGGTTGCAACCCAGCTGACGTCGATCAGCGACTCTGTGCGTGCCATGGGCGTGCTCGTGAAACCGCTCGACGGTGCGCGCCACTGGGGCTACATCGGCCTTGGCGGCGTGTTCTTGTTTGCTTTCATTGTCGTGTACATATCGATTCCAACGTCGAGCTCGCGCCCGCCTCGGTTTTGCGGATGCTGCACCCTCGTCTTTTCGGCGCTCTTGTTTATCCTTACCTTCTTCATGTTCCTCAGCTCGTTCCTCATGACCGAAGTGTGCACCGAAATCGGCCAAAACCCGGCAGACAACACGGCATTCACGCAGACGGCCGTAATTGCGGGCAACCCGACCATTGCTGCATACGGTAAGGTAGCCATCGGAACCATCGCGGCGTGTGCAAAGGCCGACGCTGGATCTGCGTCAATTGTGCAGGCACTGGCAAGTAACAATGCGGTGACTGCCCTCGGATTGAGTGGAATGGGGATTACGACGCTTGATTTGGGCGCGTTGGCTGAGACCACATTGAATGGCATGAACTTGAACACCATGGCAACGCAAGGGTTAGACTCTCTCAACGTCAACAACCTCGTGAATATGAACTCGGGCGGGTCGCCGGTCACGACTCAAGTCAATAATGCCCTTAAGGGATCGGGCAGCCCGTTCTCGACGCTCGACTTGACGCCCGTCAACAACTTGCCCACGAGCGTAACGGTCACATCCATCACAAACTTGCGCACGTTCCTTGCCGATTTGCGCACTACGCTATCGGCATCCAGCCTTGATTTCGGAGCCAACACCAACACGTACTCGCCGACCCAAAAACAAGCCTGTGTGGACGACATGAATTCGCGCTTGACTGCGGTGATTAACCAGCTCGACAATGTCACGGGCACCTTGAAGACCAACGTCGAAACACCGCTCACGGCCGTCAAGTCAGCGGGAACTTCGCTTCAAACCGTAATTCCACAACTGTCGTCGAGCGCAGACGCCATTGTCGCCGACCTCAACACGGTCCTCAACACGGTGACGCAATTCATTGCCGACACCCGCGCTCTGCTCGTCAACACGCGCGTCCCTGCTGCCAAGGCCGACATTGTGGCCATGGCGCGCGGTGTGGATCGAGCTTTGGGCAAGTACTGGTCATGCAAGCCCGTTGGGCAATCGCTTCAAGCAACGCTGAATGGCGTGTGCTCCACGACCTTGGCGGGCATGGACTCGATTTGGATGGCCTTTTTCTTGCTCGCTTCGTTTGGGTTTACGAGCATGCGTGTGTTTGGCATGTTGGGCCACGCAATCAAGGCGCGCAGGGAAGGGGCGTACTCGAGTGTCGAGGGAGGCGCAAAGATGCCCAGTCTCAAGAGCATGGGAAAGAAAAGTCCGTTGAAAGTCACTCCCACGGGGGCTACAAAATCGACCGTGGTGTCATCGCGTCCGATCAAGGATTAGCGAGCGACTCTTCACGTTGGTTTTGTACTTGCTGCTCTTGTCCCCCACTTGCTTTCCGTTGTGTGTATGTTGAGTCGGCGAACACTACTTGTGCTCACTCAAATCTTGCAACTGATTCCATTTGCATGGTGTGTAGCTCCCTCTCCCGCTCCCATCAAATCGACAGCAAAAGCTTCGCCTTCGGCGCCACCAATGGCGCTTGTCAAGTCGAGCTTGGCCAAGGAATGAGAACAGATGTTTGTGCTGTGCTGTTCTTCTGTACGTGATGATGCGATGAGATCCATTAACTTATCTGTCCCCTTCCGTTCCAAACATACACTTTCAATACATGCTACAGTCTCGATCAACAGATGGCTCGAGCAATGAAAGCATCACCTCATGGGCTCGGCAATGGCGCACGATAGATCCCGAGTGACTTGATGAGGCCGGCGGGCATGCAATACGTTGGATCAACAGGCTCCAACCCTGGATAGCCGAGTAGCGAGAGACCGGCGATACCAAAGAGCGTGTGAAAGACGTCGGGCATGTCGCCGGGGCGGTCAGCAATCCCGCCCGTTTCCGAATCCTGCCAACCAAGCATTGTAAGTTGTATTCGAAAACGGGACGCAACCAGAGAGCCGACGTACCTGACACTGCAAGATAAACTCGACCAGCTTTTCCCGGTTAATCCACTCGACCCGCCCAATCATTGCCAGCGCCGACAAGACCCACCACGAATAGCACACATCCTCCAGCTTATCTGGCCGGCCGTTCAACCCACCCACGGGCAACTGCCGCTCGCTCAGCCACCACCCAAGCGCGTTCGGGTCTGGAATCAAGTGCAGCCGATCCAGAATGTGCAAGGTGCCAACACAGCAGAACGCCATTGCGCCATGTGATTCTGCACCGGGAACCGTCCCGAATCCGCCATCAAAGTTTTGACACGACAAAATGTACTTTACGCTTTGGTCCACGTTCATGGCGTCAACGGCACCGAGGAGCGTCAGAGCAGACGCAGCGCAGTATGAGAAGCGAGCGTCGGTTTCGCCCCATTTGTCGCCGGTAAAAGAGCCGTTGGGTTTCTGGAGTGAAGCAATAACTGCGAGCATTCTCGAGTCAGAAATTGAGTAGCTGAATCCGAGCATGGCCTTGTGACTTGGAGAGCATACATTGAACTGTTTTTGCTCGGTCCGGCAACTGATCGAGAGCACCGTACGTGGCAAGAATCTGAATGGCGCTCAGCGTTGAAAGAATGTGCGAGTCGTGGCCGGTGAATGCCCCAAATCCACCTGTTCATCAGCAAAGCCGTGGGTCAGTGTTTGCAAGTTCATGATCCTGGTGAGGGACAGGTGCACACCGTCGTCGTTATTGTGACAAGAGAGCACAAAGCGGATTACATCGTCACGGACAAGTCCATCGGGTGAGCCAAGCAGAAACAGCGCAGTTACACCCCAGTAAATGCCATTGAGCCGGAGGTTTTCGGTCATCCAATAATCGAGCTCGTCTTTTTTCTGGCAACAGCGTGGTTAACGAGGGTTGAATCACTTGATTTGATCAATGTGAGCAATCGCTGCTTACCGAGTCGAGTGATTGGATGAACTTCACATGGAGTTCCTTGACCAGTGCAGGAGTGGCGGCAAGTGGTGGTTGGGTGGTGGTGGCAACTGACATGGCGGCAAGTAGAGCCAAAAAAACGGGTGGAGGAAGGCAGGTAGTTGCGGTGTTATGGTCGATAATGCATTGAGTCGCGTGTGGTCTTCAAATGTCTTGGCATTGTGCTTTTCTCGTACATCGACTGCTCAGATGAATTGCACTATTTGCATTCGGCATGTGGCGGTTATATCACGACAACTGAGCAAACAGATCGACGTCGATCAGGACACGTCCACACCGTGCCCGGCCGATGTCCACTCACCCCATCCAACCCCAAGCCATCGCCGAGCCAATGTGTAATGAACCCTCGTTCCCCGCAAACAATGCATCTGATTTTCTACCTGGGTCCGGGGTAATCGGAGCTTTGAACAACATGTGAGATGCTCCAGAACGTACGTGTCATGACCACGGAGGAGAGCAAGCCAAGCCAGTTCAGCTCGACTTCCCACAGGTTACCATTATCGACCGACGAACTGGACGAGATGGATACATGCTCGGTCCTTCTGCTCCTGGGCTGATTTGTCCCGCAATTACCATGCGAACGCGACAATGCATGCGGGGCCTGTCCAACCCGCACTCGCCACTCTTGTCGAACATTTGCGCCGAGGTCTGGAGAGGCTCAATGGGTCTGAAAAGGCAGTTGACGCCATACTATTTCAGGGCAGTGTGGCTATTGCTGCGACACATTTGAGCGGATCCGTGAGCAACATGGCGAGACTGTTCGGTCGCAATCGTGATGGTCGCTGGCGCAGGTACCCCCGGATACAAAAGGCAAGCGGATCCCTGGGTGGTTTTGATGGATGTTCTGACCGATATTCCACATTCCCAAACGCCAATTGAGCCGGTCTCAAACAAACCACTGTTCATATTCCCATTCCCTTCATACCCATCACGATGCGCTCTGCTCTCCTTCTGTCCGTCCTTGTCGCGTGCCTGTCGGCGTCGACCAATGCTTTCCCTCAACCACAAGACGACAGCGTTCGCGCCTTTGAGGGTGAGCCGGCTCCCGATGCACCTCCGATCGAAGTTGTTGCCCCTCCTCCGGAAGGCAATGCCGATTCTCCTTACGCCGATGGCCAATCCCCGCCGCCCGCGAACGAAGGCGATTCGGAGGGTAACCAAGCTGGAGGTACCACATCTCGCCCTGCGACTGGCACTACCTCGTCACGGGCTACCACCGCTACCAGCGGTACAAGTGCTCGTCCTTCGACGACCAGCTCTGGGAGTGGCGGTTCGACATCGCGTCCCGCTACGACTGCAAGCTCGACCGCGAGTCGTCCAGCAACTACCAGCTCGGCATCTCGTCCCGCAACTGGTCCGGCAACCGGTGTCTTCGAAAGTCGTACTTCGTCCTCGGTGTCGACTCGGCCTGCGACTTCATCAAGTGGCGGAACCGGAACTGCTCGCCCGACCTCGACCGCTGCTCCGCGCGCTAATGGCGACAGCCTCGAGGGTCAGTCGGAGGAGGACAAGAAGAAGGCTGAAGCGTCCAAGGCAGGCAATGGTGCAGCTGCCGGGGTTGATCATGGCCGTTACGCCCTGGTTGCTGCGATGGGCGCAGGCCTCGCAATCTTGGGATGATCCTATTTGAATGGGTTGCCACATCTATTGGATTTGTTTCTTGCTTCTGTTCCTGTACATATTTCGAACGTATCTAATTGCTATGAAGCTTTCCGATGTTTGCTCCTCCTCACAAAGGAAACGATGCCACTTTCGAATTCATGAAAGGACCACCATGTGCACTGCTCAATTGCGATCAAGAACTATGAGTGAGACATCATTTTTTTCCAGTGAAGCCACGCCGAACTCATGACGCGCTCCACTCGCGCTTTCCAGGTAACCAACAAGCCCGCTGAAGCATTTCGTGCTGCTCACATATCTATCCCTGATGTTGTCGGACAATCATTGCGCCGCCACGACACCACACTAGTACTGAGGCATGATGCTCCGTGCGTTCCGTTTCTCGTTGCAGGTTAGTTCCTATAAAGAGCGACCACGACCTCACTCTCTCTCTCACATCTGTCTGACCTCAACAGCACTAGCCTTGCCCTCAGAACCATCCCGAAAGCTGGCCTTCGGCAACGATACATTTTTCGAACCCATCATACAATCCAGACTCGCCCGCGACATTCTCATACACCATGAAGTTCTCTGCTATCGCTCTCATCGCCACTGCTGCCCTCGTCGCATCCAGCGTTCAAGCCGCTCCTCGCCCCGACTCGGCCACTGACAATGCGCCTGCTGTGATGCCTGAAGACTTTGTTGAGCCGCCCCCGGAGGGCGCCGCGCCAGCTGCCGGCGACGCGGCAGGTGCTGCAAACGCTCAGCAACAACAGCAAGGCGGCACCGATTACCAAGCCCCAACCCAACAGTCTGGATACCAAGGCGAGCCCACCAAGCCTTCCTCTTCGGCCGCCGCCGCCAAGCAAACCATCGCCCCTGCTCCGTCGCCCGCTCCTGGCAAGGACGACGAATACTATGCTCCCGGTGGTCCATCTGGGCCTGTTCCACCTACCGTGTCTGGCGTTCCCACCAAGTCGGAAGGCGGTGCTGGCTATGGCGCATACCCGACTGCTGGTTCCGGCTCTGGCTCTGGCTCTGGCTATGGCTCCGGAAATGGGTCGCCGGCCAGCGCCACAGGGGTCTACGAACAACAACCGAAGCCGTCTGGAACGGCCTCCGCTTCAGCCAGCGCAACTGGCGCGTACGCCACCCCGACGGCCACCAATGTTTCGTCCAAGAGCTCCCTTGAAGGCGCGTCCGTTGGCAGTGGCGCTCAATCGGGCTCGTCTGGCCGTGGCGCATTCGCCATGGTTGCTCTCGTCGGTGCTGGGCTTGTGTTGGCTTAGTGAGTTTGTACCTCAAGCGTTCTTCTGTTGCGCTCCCCATCATTGCCATTTGTGAATAAATACACATGCACTGTGAATATCCATACGCACATGTATAACAACGCCGCCACTTTTCGCTTCGTCACTGTCCAAGATCTTCGCGACCCTTTTGCACGAGATGTCCTTAACGAAATCTGTGTCACGCCATGATCGGGCGTAATCGAAACAGCGTGAAGATACATTCCCTTCCACTGCAGCGAACCTAAGGATGACGCGTTCAACACACAGGAGTTTTTCGATATCCGGAAGGAGTGTCGTGATCCTGCCGCAGCACAAGTATAAAGCTCGACCTTCGGCACACTCCGGCCCGGCCAGGTCATCCATTTCCGACGTCTTTGCACCTTTGACAAGTTGAACGCACTATCTGCATAGAAATGACCTTGTATGCGCCACTCAACACCATTGACGTGAAGAGCGTCGAATCGCGACTTCCCAAAGTCTTTGGAGCGCCAATGCTTCGCGTCCTCAACTTTGTCGCGCTCATCGCCGTCTTTGTAATCAACGGGCTCGGCAGCTCAACGGTCCTGAGCGGCCGGAATACGCAGCAAATTTCGGACTCGTTTCCCAACTGGCTCGTTCCCGCTGGAACGGCATTCAGTACGTGTTTGGCATGGCTCGTGCCCAGCCTGCATTTCCTGACCTGACCGGCCGAACATGCACTTCAACAGGCATCTGGGGCGTGATCTACTTTTTCCTCGCTGCCTGGGGCATCTACCAACTCTTACCAAGGTCGTACGAAGACGTCGCGTACAACCAAGGAGTTGGATGGGTCTTTCTGGGGAATGCCGCCTTGAATATTGCTTGGATTTGCGTTTTTGCCTTCCGCATTCCTGCGCTCAGCATTCTTCTCATCAGCGGCGTGCTGGCAACAAATGCTGTCGTATATTACCGGTACGATCAATTTACTTCCGAGCTCATTTCAAGTCAGGGGGTTGATTCACACACACTTGCATGACCTCTCAAATCCACACACTCGGTAGCTTGAAGACCAAGGACCCGAACCCGACGTGGGCAAACTACCTCTGTGGACACGTTGGCTTCTCGTTCTACACCGCTTGGCTAATTGGAACGCAAAGCGAGCTCTCAGAGCAAGGTCTTTGAGAATGTACCTAACGTTGTTGAATTGCTACGCACAGGCGCGACCGTTGTGAATGCCTTTGCCGTTGCAACGACTCAAGACCTCCGTTACATTGGCGAGACAATTGCGGCGCTTGTCCTCGTCGGTGTGATCGAAATCTTTGTGACGCTCTGGTCGGGAGACGCCATCATCACGGGTGTCGGTTGCTGGACGCTCTGCTGGATTTATGCCAAGAACAGGACGGTCGACATGCTCGGCACGTCCGCGTTGGTTTTGGCCATTATTCTTGGCTGCGTCTCTGGGATCATGTGGATCCATCGCATTTACCGCGTTGTGGCTGGCAAAGGAGGTGACTACAACGTCTAGCCTTGGCGTCGGCGGATGAGGCCACGTTGACGGCCTACTTGACGAGTATTCCATGCACTCCAATATTTGAATAAACACCTCCAATTCTAGATTTGTATTGCATTATTGCATTCTTTTTGACGACGCGGCAGGAGGAGCCTTTCGCACCCCTGGTGACTTGCTGATGCAGATGATCAAGAACTTCACATTTGGATACCCTGCAGGCGTCTGGAAGCACTTTGCCATTAGCAAGCCATTATCAGCCCGATTGCACATCAGCCACTAGCCGGTTGACTCCAAACGCGTCAACTTGGATGCGAACAGCCTGGTTGCCAGGCATGGTATGCCTTAGGGACGGAGCTCCATCTGGAGGAGCCAAGGATCACATACGGTCGGCACAGATGATATGTCCAACTCTAGGTGGCCGCTCATACAAAAGGGGGCCTTTTTCCCCGTCCCGTCCACGCAGTAATAGATCTCCACACCCGCTGCCTGCATTGCCTCTTCATCTGCCTCATCGCTCCGATCTCCTGGTCCCTTTTTCCTGCTCCCCATCTGATACAGTTCACTTTCAGTCATGCAACCCATCACTGTTTCTGCTCTCCTTGCGCTCGCCTCCGTCGCCGCAGCCCAATCTGTCACCTCCGCCACGACGACGCGCGTAGCTACCAGCACTGCCGCTACGACCGCGTCGTCTACGACCTCCCGTCCAGCGACCACTTCGACGACCACTCGGCCAGCAACCACGAGTGCGAATGCAAACCCGACCCGCGCGTTTGAGCAACCGCGGTCCACTGGAACTGCGTCAACGCGTCCAGCGCCAACGCCGAGTCAGGGTGCCAGGATTCAAGGAGCCTCGGCCAGTTCGGCCGCAGGCATCAAGGGGCAAGCGAATGCTGGCGCATTTGCTTTGGTAGCTGTTGCTGGCGCTGGTTTGGTCTTCGCCGCGTGAAACTTACTCAACTCCAAGTCAGAATTCAAGATACATGGCGACCATCCCCTCATCTGATCTCATTTTTGTTTTGCAAGTTTGTATCCCAAGTCGTTGTTTTCACACAAGAGTTCTGGAAAAATGCTCACAAACTGTAATCTTGCCATTGATCCCTTTCAGAGAAATGTACATGCATACATCATCATCGCTACCTACTTAGAAGACAATATGCGAGCATGATGGGAACACACTTGCACGAAGAAAGGGGAAGGAATTTAGAGACGGCCACGCTCATACTGGTTAATGAATGCAACATCCACGCCCAAATCATACGCCGCCTGAACGACCCACGAGTCACGCAAGAACTGGCGAGCAAGCATCACGAAATCGGCCTTTCCGTCCTCGACAATGGCGTTGGCCTGCTTGGGCTCGGTGATGGCACCAACGGCAACCGTCAAGGCGCCCGTGACACGTTGGCGCACGGCCTCGGCAAACGGGACTTGGAACCCAGGGGAGTAGGACACCTTTTGCGACGGGTGGCCACCACCACTGCTGCAATCGACCACGTCCACGCCAAGCGCCACAAGCGATTGAACGACTTGCACGACCTCGTCCACGTCCCACGACGACTCCTCGACCCAGTCGGTGCACGACAAGCGCAGGAAAAGCGGCTTGTGCTCGGGCCACACGCTGCGGACGGCCTTGACAACCAGCGTCAAGAACCGGGCACGGTTCTCGAGCGATCCGCCGTATTTGTCGGTGCGCTTGTTGGACATCGGGCTGAGGAATTGATGTAATAGGTAACCGTGCGCTGCGTGGATCTCGACAACGTCGAATCCGGCCTTGTCGGAGCGAATCGTGGCCTGTTTGAACGCCTCGACGAGTTCAAAGATCTGGTCTTCGGTCAGCTCGTGCGGCTGCGCATGCTCCGCGTCCCAGGCAATGGGCGAGGGGGCTACGGTGGCGTTGGGCCATCCGCCGTCCTCTTCGCCAACCAACCCACGCGCAGTGGGCTCGTAAATGGGCCAAGTGCTGGCCTTGCGGCCGGCGTGCGCGAGTTGAATGGCCACCAGGCCCTTGTGGTGATGCACAAAGTCGGTGATACGGCGGAGCGGGGCAATGTGGTCGTCGCTCCAGATGCCGAGATCCCTGGGCGAAATGCGGCCTTCGGGGCGGACGGCGGTGGCCTCCATCATTGTCATGCCAACGCCGCGCAGAGCGAATTGGCCAATGTGGACGAGGTGGAAGTCGGTCGCAAACCCGTCTTGCGCGGAATACATGCACATGGGAGAGACTTGAATGCGGTTCGGGAACTCGATTCCGCGGACCTTGATCGGGCGGAAGAGCGCCGCGACCTTGGAGGATTCCGAGCCGACCTTGGGCTTGCCCGAGCCGGGGGTCGCCTTTTGCGTGATGAAGTACTTGGTTTGGTCGGCGGTGGAGCCGTTGGCGGTGGAGGAGGTCATGATGACAGTTGATGATGATGTTGTGTTTGGAGGGAATGGGCAGATTGGGCAGACAACGGACGGACAGGTAGCCAGGCACAGGCAGTAGTGCGGAAGTGGAATGGCCGGGGTATTCTCTCGTATTTAAGGTGAGGTTCTTTACTTATCCATTTGTGTGCAAGGTTCTTCACATGCGACTTCCATTGAAGATCTGTGAAAGAGCGAGCATGATTTGATTGAATGATGGCGAATCGCTGACAAATGCGTTGATCAACATCCTGCCGGCAACTGGCCACCCGGCCGGACCTTTCACCAGGTCCCGAGATTCTCCGGCCATTATTGATACCTCGGCTCCAATATGGAACTGTGCAAGAAGGAGTCCCGAGGTCAGGAGCTGCTGTAAGTTGACTCAGCCTGGTGTAAATATTCGTGAGACATGAAGTTGGACGCGTGTGGTGCCAGCGACGCTCAGCATCCATTCATCCCTCCCCGTTGATGACTGACATCAGCGGAAAGGGATCCCTTTGGCAGTGACGGCAACCAACTCTCTCAAGCAGCAACACTTGCGCCGGCTCGGCTTCTGGCTTCCATTCCGTGCTTACATCGCAACGATACAATGTACAATAAATAGCGATTACGGCTTGTCAGCCTCCACTGCACCCGGCTCTTTCGCGGCACCTTGCGTCTGGCCCGCCTCGTCTTTTTCCTGCTCCTGATCCTGCTCTTGCAACTGCCGTGCTTCATTCACCATCTGCTCCTCGTCCGGATTCGGCAACGGTGCCATAAACTCTTCCTGCCCAACCTCGCCCTTCCATGCTTGAATAACGGGCGCCACGTCCGAGTCCACATCCAGCGCCATGGTTACGCTGGGCACTACAAATACTGTATCCTGCAAATCTTGTGAAAGTTGGGCCGTTGGATCCACCGACGCGTGTGTGAAATGGGTCGTTTGAATAATGCACTCGGCGGGAAGCAGACGCCGGATTGCCATGTCGACGTTGGAGCGCGAGGAGCCTCGAAAGTGAAGTACATGGACGTCTTTGGGGCAAACTTGCATCTCGGACCCCATGTCAACCACTTGGACCGCATGCGCGGGGCATTCGCGCTCGGCGGCATGTTCGACGTTGCCCAAAGCTGCGGGAGGCACAATGTACAGACCAAGTTGCGTATCGTCGCGAACGCCTTGCGTTGCCAGCACAACCGCATTGTGCGTCCGTTGGGCACTCGGCGCATCCTGCACATCCACAGACGGCACCAAGGACTTGAGCGTGTACGCATTGGCCACGAGCTTGTCGGCCGTAAACGTCAGCTCGTGATCCACAGTGACTTTCCACACCTTGCGCTCGCGGTCGAAAGCGACTGGGGCAATGTGGCGGCCCAAAATGTAAACCCCGCCATAGACGGCGGCCACGCGGCAGAGAGACTGTGCGATTTCGCCGCCGCCGCCGTACATGCAGGCGAGGAAGGGGGAGTTACCGAAGCGGCCGAGCGAGTCGAGGTATTTGCGGACAAGGTGAGTGCCAGTTTGCGCAGATTCTAAATAAAGAGGCACTCGCGGCGATTGAGTTAGAGATACATGGAAGGGTGCCGAAAGGAAACGCGAGTTGCGAACCATTTGACTTGGTAAGGAGTGCGACACCATAGGTGAGGACGGTTTCCAATTGACCCTTGATATCGTGAGAATGCAAGTAATCGGCAAACGATGCATCTGTAGGCAGAGCAAGAACAGGCAACTGAGCATCAAGGCACTACCAGCAGGAGAAGCAGCGGGTGTGTACCTTCTGGAACCTCTTCCAGGCCTTGCACGGCTGCCATCTCATTGGTGAAAAACTTCATCAACCGACGCTTATCAATCAGCGAAATGCTTTTCGAAGCAAACACATCCTCCTTGCTGGCTGGCACACGATCTGTGGGCCCGACCAAGTCTGGCGTGGACTGGAGTGTGGACTCTGCAGTGGCCGCAGCCGGCGGCGGTGACGAAATGAAGGTGCCTTCGACGAGCTTGAAATCCAAATGGCGGCCAGCTCCCGTTTGGCTGAAGAGATCCACAAGTGCACCGCGGGCGTAAAGCAGCTTGGGGGCAAGTTCGATTGCAAACCGGTTGGATTCTATACAGCAACGGTCGGCAGAATGAGTTTTGCTTGCACAGCGGCGGTTGCCGGCGCCAGTGATAACTGGACATACGCTGCTCGCCGATGGACGCCATAGAACTTGCCGCTGGACCAAGGCTGTGCTCAAATTCAGCAAACCCTTCGAGCTGACCTAAACGTGTGGTAAATCCGGGTGTGAGTGCCGCCAGTGCTTGCTCGATAGAATGACAGCGCCGATACGAACCTGTCAAGGATTGGAACCGTTTCAGATCCATGCCCGCCCAAGCGCCGCCGTAGCAGTCGGTGGGATCGAGGTGCAGCACGGTATCCCCGCGCCGAGAATGTGCGCTATAAGGTGAACCAAGGCGTCAGGGTGACTTTGGTCAGCTCTGGCGGCCGCGAGACACGGGTTGGTTGCGGCAGCGTGGGCGTACGCAGCAATGAGAGACTCGTTGAGGCCCGTTCCAAGGACAAGAACATCAAAGTGCGTTGAATTGCATTGAGAATCCATGGTCATTTATTTACATGCATCCAAGCTGCAGACACATAATGCTCTCGACTGGCGCCACATCGAACTCACGGCTCGGACCAGAATCGAAGCGGTGCTGCCTTGGCGGCAGCGTCGAGGTGGAGCAGACGTCCTCTGTACGTTGTTGATTCACAAAAATGATAGATCTCGGCATGCACGCAAGGGTGAAATGGAATATCGAGTGTATGTATATCAAATTGTGCGTATATGAGCGGCAATAGCGAAGGAAGGAAAACAAGAACAACACGCCCGCCAATCTTAATACTTGAGCTCCACTCTCCTTACACAACAATGGTCCTGTGGACAGCATCCACGGCCATCACATCGGTCGCATTCGAGAACAATGGCAACAACTTCTTCATGATGACATTGGTCTCGCCCATGTGCGGCGTCATGGCCGCGGCATGAATCTCTAAGGGCTCTGTTCCCTGGACCACCATGCTGAAATCACACCCAGCAGGCTCATATACGGCATCTGCCTTGTCCTCCAAATCGTGGCCTGCCTCGGCAACCTTTTCGGCCGCGCCGCCGTACCCGCCAACCGACTGGCGGATAAAGTACGATCCAGACCGACCGTGCGGCTTGATGGGCGCCGAGGCGCTCGCCACGTCGGCCGTGAACCGGAACACAGTCACATGGTTGTGCTCATTCATGCGGCACGGAATTGTGATGGTGCGCGAATTGTTGTGTGCGTGGGTCACGGCCTTGATGCCGCGCAACCGCGGGGCAAATGCCTTACCATAGTGCGACGTGGCAGGCTTGGCCTCTTCGCCCTCGGTCTCGGCAGCACTGGCAGCGGGGGCATAGTCCCAGAACTTGCCGGCCAAGTGCGTCGTGTTCCAGTGCATACTGTGCGTCAGCTCAGACAGCGGGTACAGCGCTTGGTGGGCAACAAACAGTTCGTCGCGCGACATTTCCTGGTCCTCGAGGGCAGGCAAGGTGCCGACCGTGTTGATGACGGCCTGGACGGCGTCGCGCGGGTACGGCGCGGTATCGGCCTTGATCAAGTGCAAGTTGGCTTGGTGCGAGTCGGCATCGAACGTGTGCAAGAGAACCATGCGCTTGGGCGTGATGATGGTGTTGCGCGGGGCGGCGGCAAAGAAGTTGAACCAGATGAGACCGCCCATCATGAGCAAGAAGGTGGTGGTGCGGCTGAGCCAGCCGCCAGAGCACTTGTGCAGAACCGGGAACAGCGGGAGCATGAGCAAGACGCTCGCGAGCCAAATGAGCACCGCGATCACAACCTCGGCGGGGATCCACGGGCCCATGCGGCCAGTCAAGGGCACAAAGGTGTTGATGGCGCCAATCAAGAGCGGCTGGACGACAAGAATCGGCAAGGTCATCGACACGTGGTAAAAGATGGACGTGGGCAAGAGCAAGGCAACGAGGTGACTGCCAACGAGGATGGCAAAAACAAATGCGGTTTGGAGCTTGAGGACAATCATGACGCACATGGTGACGGTGAGCAAGAACAAGAGGCCCTTGCGCATGGCGTTTTCGGCAATTTCAGCGCCAGAAATGCGCTTGCCCATCAAGTGACCCTGGACCATGCCGTAGGCGACCGGGAATCCGTACATGAGCGAGGCGTGCGACGGGTCATTGAACCACAGCATGCGGTAATCGGTGGTCAAGATGCCCAGGGCAATGCCAAGCGGAACCACGAGGCCCATGCCAATGGTGCGGAGCAAATCGCCCAAGCCGGAAAGCAAGGTGCGGAGGCCGGTGGTGCGGTACAGGTACACGAAGGAAATGATGGCGAGAAGGATCCCAGTGTTGGTGGCCAGCTTGCCGGGAACTTGCACAAAGAACATGCCAAGGAAGTCGAAGAAGGCGTGGTCCGAAGATGTATCCTCGTACACCTTGTCGAGGTTGGCCTCGAAAGCGAGGTACTTGAGAATGTCGAGTGTGTTTTGACCGAAATGCTGAATCACGCCAGGAGGGAGCAAGTCCTCGCGATCGAGCTTGGTGTGGTACAGGTACGAGTGTTGGTAGATGGCCATGTCAAGACCGCCGGGAAGATCGCCATGCTCCATAAACTGTTTGTAGTCAGTGTCGGAAATGAGGAGACCCGACTTGAACAAATCGTTGGCCATGGAGCTACCGTGGGGAGACGAGACTTGTGCGTAAGCGTCGAGCATGAGCTGCGACTTTGACTGGAAGAGCACACTCTTGCCAGCGATACCGGCAGCTTCGAGGTTGACGACGGCGACGACGCTATTTCAAAAAGCAGAAGGAGAAGCAACAAGGCGAATGGTTAGACTGTCGCTCGTAAACCACATCACGAATTGACAAACAATACTGGCGTACTTTTTGAACCATGGGTGAGTCTGCATAAAGAGATGCGATGCGTCTTGGAATGACTCCTCGGCGCCGTTGAAGAGGAAGATGACAGCATTCTTGACGGGCTTTTGCGATTGCGTCAAAAAACGAATGGTATCAATCATGATGGCCACGGGCGTGGCAGCATCGGCGGCACCGTTGCTACCCATCATGCCGTCTGAACAAACCATGGCAAGAGCGTTCGGGGTCAGTTGAGCGAATGACAGGTTGGTGACCAAGGCGGAGAACGAAGCGGATTGCACACATACCAAAGTGGGTGTTGACAATGACGGCCTTGTCAGAAGCGCAATCGTCGCAGGGAATGCGCACGGCGATGTTGGTCACATTGTGGTAAGCCTTGACGATGGGGACGTTGATCAGCTCAAACAAGTGCTGACCAGAGCCGCGAGTTACGGAGAGCTCGAATGGGTGGGTCAGGTGCTTGGCCGACTGGAGCTGCTTGAGCTCATCGACGAGGTAGTGAATGGTGCGATCTTCGCCGGCAGTGCCGACCATCCCTGTTGTTTACAGGAGTATGAGCGTCAGCACTAAATATCGCCACACTTCCGCACGTCCAACCGAACCGACACCAGCGGAAACGTACGAGTTCCAATGTCCCGAGACAAGACCTTGACGTGCTGGCGTGCACGCTCTTCCGAGAATCGGTAGAGATTTGTTGCAGGTACGGGATCCGGGAGCGAGTAGTATGTGGACGTCACCCACGAGGTGATAATAAGGAACCAAAGTACGAGGGTTACGCCGGATGTCTTTGGTCCCCACCGTGCTGGGTGCATTTTGGGCAGGAAGGCCTTGACATCTTGTTTGATGTCCTAACAAAATCGTGTGAATACATGACCCAAGTCGACAAGTCGTGAGACATGGGTGACGAATGGGTGAGAGGACATCAAACGCACCCTCCAATCTTCATCGAGGGGTTTGAATTGGACCATGGCGGACGGTGCGTTGGTACGGGTGGAAATTGGAGAGTGGTTGTCGGGGTGCTGTTCCTTGATGGCGGTGAAGGTCAAAGAGTTTTGCGTGGGGAGTTGAAGGCGAATGAGAGGAGAGAGAGGGAGGAAGTGTCGGGGATGAACCAGCTTCTTGAACCACCAAGGCAAGTCGCCCTGAACGCGCCCACATCCCCAACCGAGCCCAGCGCGGCCGGCCTGCACCGCCGCAATCAAATCGGCCATGTGTGTGTCGTGGTGGTCGCCCGCCAACCGCCAGCAACCACGTCTCATGAATTGCTCATCATCATTTTCCTGTGCATCACGAGGACGTTTGGTGATCATAAAGATCCGAAACCATCGAGTGGCACGGCTGTCCGCCACACGAGCATACATGCACTGCTGGTACCGGTTGAAACCGGCGCCCAGGCGGCGCCTCGCCCTTTGCAATTACTTGCGGCGGTTGGCTGCAGTCCTAGTATGTACGTGTATACTGTACTGGCTACATGTGTGGGTGGAAAAGAGTTCTCGAAGTCATCTGTAACTCGTGCTCTTGGCATATGCTTGTGCCTGGCCGCCAGTGGCTCCCGAGCTAGACTGACGGGTCAAGCAGGGGTACTAATTCGACACTTGGCGTTCTTGAGGTAAGCGACTGCTCTCGGGGACAAAGATTCGACTGGCCGGCTCTCTATATTTACACTCATTCACCCCGCTTTGACCAGTTCGATCTTGGCCATGGATCCGAGCGAAATGGCGTGGACAGGCGACGGCGTTCAATCGCCTTCGTTTGGTTTGATGTGATGCTGCTTCGACCACATCGACCTTATTCCCACATCACACGGCATGCCCGATCACTCCCCGTTCCTTTCTTCCCCTAGATTCGGTTACATTGAATCAACCGAATCATAAGGAATTGAAAAAGATTTGCGCAATTGCGAATAGCCTGCGTGGGGACTTACGACGACGTCAATGGCGCCAGCCTATGGAAACAGATTGCGCAAATGACATTGGGGAAACCGGTGGGGAAATGATTCATTGCCAATGATGAGGGGACAAATGTCCCACACCAGCTCACCTCGACACACTTGCATAGGAAGAGAGTAGAGAGGGGCGATTGCGATTTGGGTCAACCGTCGAGCTTTGCTGTGTGCTCATTCGGAGCGTCCAGACAATTCCAGTCAAGAAACACAACACTTGTATGTATTCAGAAACGAGCCGGTCAGTCAAGACGCACATGTCACACTTGCCCAGACTGTTCCTGGTCCGCGCCCGTCATGAAATGCCCACTCATAGCCAGTTCATACACATTGTCTGGTTGCTCAGAGACGCAAAGCACAATGGAATTGGCCCTCTCCAATAACTCAATGCTCTGCTTTGATCCGCTCGTCTTGAGCATCTTGAACCCATGCTTCCGAAACACCTTGACGGCCACATCGACCAGCGCTGGATCCTTTTCCATGAACCACCTGAGCAGAGTATTTGCATCGGATACCGTCAGCCGCACACTCGGGACAAAGCAAACAGGAAAACACGCAAACCTTAGATCCTCGAATGGAGTAAAGAATTTGTCGTCATAGTTGGCCATCTGGCGCATGTGCTCGAGTGTCCGAATCCCAAACAAGTTGGCCGTGTCGAGTACGCGCAGCCCAGGGTACTTGTGGCGGTTGTGCATCAAGTAGATCCAGTATACAACCTCGACAAAGACATATTTTTCCATCTGGTCGAGGGTCGGCCGTTTGTCGCGAAAGATGCGCTCCAGTTCAGCAATGACGTTCGTATCCAAGACCCAATTGTACTCTTCAAGCGCCCAGCCAAGTTCCTCTGAAGAGTGGGTTTGGCAAATGAGGGTCGATACTATCGAATTTGGCGGTGGAACACATACCTTGGTAGCCAAGGATCTTGTGAGCGAAATCGGTCGCGAAGTATGTGTGCCGAAGGTACGAGCTGTAAACAACATAGGGACTGAATGCAACAATGGCTTCCGAGTCAGCGTCTTCCAGCTCGAACTCCGGAAAGAAAGGAAGATATACCAGACCTTTTGCGGAACCCACCGTAAATGTCGGCGAGTGTCGTGTCGCGAATGAAAACGCCCTCGGAATCCAATACCATACAGTACTCCATGGCCAGATGCAGACCTAGAAATTGTTGGCACAGCCGAGATTGAGCGTCCAAAGCCGCGTGATGGACTGATAGGTGGTTCGGAAGAGCGCGGAAGCGTACACCCGTAGACTTTCTTGAACGACTACACACATAGGCAACAAGCACGGGTATCAATGCGGCTTGAATGTAAGGAAATTTGAACATACAACCATTCAATTGCAGCAATCATACCTGGAGAAGCAACCGATCCTTGTCCTTGAGCAGCCGCTCTTCGGTCCATCCCAGCCACCCATCAGGCCACCCGGTGTATTCACGGCAAGTGTCTCGTTGAGCGCGGGAAACACTTGTGTGAAAGGTATCATTTCAAGGCCTGGTAACTTGCTAATGTGCTTGCTCCGTAAATCGCTGAAAAGATCCACCTCGTTTGATGGTACAATGACCATGATGCGCACGAGGTGGCAATCACGGCAAAACTTGGCCATGGAATCAAAGAATCGTGACAAGAACTTCGCGTGTGGGCTGAATGATGCCATGACGACGCCAAATGTCGAGTAGATGTCACCATTGGGTGGGGAGACTGCGGATAAACGCCTTAAACGAATGTCAGAACTCGGCAGGTATCGTAGGGTACATTCGAATGGGAAACAGCTATAAACCGACCGTATTTCCTGGTAATTGGTGCGTATGTTTCTTCCAGTGTATCATTGCCCAAACCCACAGCCTGATACTGTCCAAACATTGCCTCTTCCTCTTTTGACAATGACGTCGCCGGATAGATCGCGTTCAGTGGCGGTGGTGATTGTTGTTGGTTGTTGGGCGCCAAACCATCATTGAGGATCAATGTGTCGCCAGGCGCCAATAAGTATGTGCACATGAGTACGACCAGTAATCCGCCAATGAACGTGTTGATAAGCCGCCATCGGCTCCAGCGAACTCGGTGGAACATGTGTGCCTTGCCAGGGGTGACCATAGTTGCTTCGTTGATGTATCGTGTCTTCATGGATTGCGAAACAGAGGCGATGGACGATAGCAGCCGCGCAGTGGAGATGGTTTCGGGATTGAATTTCAGATAGTGTTTATCGCGGCCATGAGGACATTCATGTGCCTAAATATCGAGTCACACGGATAAATTGTTTGGTTGTGAACCTTGAGTGATCGTCCACAGTGCGAGCGCCAGTTCCCATACTCGACGCGACCAGACCAACGGCCTCAGGTTTGTGCAATGGGAGAGTATGGGGTGATACAGATATGTAGAAGGGCACATAAAATAATTGGCAAACACTTCAACGACAGTCCGAGTCCATCCGCGACTGACGCACGGGCTCTTGCACCACTTCATCCGCACACAAACCATTGCCGAGTCGCTTTCTTCTACCGCTTGAGACTGTCCTCCACGCTGTTGTCCTCCATCTGATCGCCGCCCTTGTTGAATACCCCCTGCATGGCCAAGTTATAGATCTTTTCAGGTTGCTCGCCAACACACATGACAATGGACGCTGCCCGCTCGAGAAAAGTGACACTTGATAGGTGTTCTGACGGCCTGTACATCTTGAACTTGTTCTCATTGACGATGTTCACGGCAAGGTCAATTAGCTTTGGGTCCTTTTCCAAGTACCACCTATAGGCAGCCCGTCCGAGGACGAACACGACAAGTATTAGACCGTGCTGAAGTCTCAGTGTGCCACTGCAAGTGAGGACGAATCGCAACTGTACCTGAGATCCTCCCATGGCGAGTACCAATCGTCTTCCCAGTTTCCGAGGCGGCGCATCCCATCAATCACTTGAAATCCAAACAAGTTTGCCGTGTCAAACACGAGGAACCGCGAGTAACGGTGGCGGTTGTGCATGAGGTAGACCCAATACATGGTCTCAATTGACATTCCCAGCTCCAAATGTTGCAATGACGGTCGAGCCTCGTGAATGATGCGCTCGAGCTCGGCAAGGATGTTTGTGTCGACCGACCAATTGCGTTCTTCAAGTGTCCAGCCCCATTCCTCTGTGAAGCGCAAGGTCTTAGTCTGCGTTGCCGTGAGGAAAAGCAGAATCAAGCAGCAAACCTTCGTAGCCGAGGATCTTGGCAGCAGCTTGTGTTGCGGGATGCCGATGGCGAAAGTACGAACTGTACAAATAGTACGGGCTGCAAACGTGGGGGTTCCGGCAGAAACCGTGAGTCGATTGATTGACGAAGCTTACAGAGACGGATCAGAATGTAGGATATGGCGGTCAAACCTTTTCCTGAATCCACCGTAAATGTCGGCAATGGTTGCGTATCGGACAAAGAACCCGCTGGAATCCAGCAGCGTGCAGTATTCGCGGGCGAGATGCAGACCTAGGAGGCAGAACACGGCCGGATGTGAGAACGAGTGTACAAGGCATCTTTAGCGCGCACCTAACGTACATCCATAGAGTTTTTGCAGCGACTGTCAAAGACGTCTCGATCAGTACATGCTTTAAGACTCGGCCACGCAAATGAAATGGCAAGCGCACCTGATACATGGGCACATTGGTTCCATTCACAAACTTGTCCTCGTCCCACCCGCTCCACCCACGCGGCCATCCGGGCGTCTTGCCCTCGAGCGCCTTGTTGATTGCAGGAAAGATTTTGTTGAATGGCACAAACTCGAGTTTTGGCAGCTGTTGGCCGTGTTTGTTGCGAATCTCTGTAAATGCACCGAGGTCCTTTGACGGCACAATGACGAGCATCTTTGCGCGATCACAGTCCGAGCAAAACTTGACCATCGAGTCGAGGAAGCGGCGAAGTGTGGGTGCGTGCGAACGGTTCGAGGTCATGACGACACCAAATGTCGAAAAGATGTCGCCCTTCGGTGGAGCCACTGTTCAAGGAAATGATGAGTCAAAAGTCGATGTTCCACTGTTCCGAAAAGCTATTGCTTGCAAGAACAAGGCTCTGAGCTTCCAACACACCAAACTGGCGCGCAACTGGCGCGTACGCTTCAACCAGCGATTCCGTTCCCAAACCCACAGCCTGAAACTCGCTAAACATGGCCTCTTCTTCTGGCCTGGCTTGATACTCTGGCGAGCGCAGTTGGGAAGCTGGCGACGGCCGACGAAGGATAGGAATGCTCTTTGGCCATGTTGGTGGGTTGATTGTGGGTGGCGGCCCGTCGGCTTTAGCAGTGGCCGGAGCCCTTGGTGTGAGTCCGGCAGGTTGGGTGCTTGATTCTCCGGGCAGCCAGCGCGCAATGAGTAGCACAAGTACCACCCCTCCGGCAAGAAGCCCGATTACACGTCGCCGACCCACGAGGAGAGGTGAAAAGCCGAGCTTGGAAGTGACGGTCCTGGGAAACACGTCGGTTCCGGATGATGACGCGTTGATGTTGTTGTAAGGGGATTCGGCTCGGGCGGTGGGGCTGCTTGAGGGGTACGTGGAGGTGAGAGCCGCGGTTATGTTTGATACTGCTCCGCGTATGGCTCTGTGTGCTCCAAAGAGGCTATTGGATGTGGCCATGGTAGAGCGGTTGTAATGATCTGTCACGCGTCCTGGCGATGGATTTTTGTGCGAATCGTAGTTGAATTCGGGGGATGTTAATGTTGCTGTGGCGATTTATGTATCAACAAATTTTTGATGGCCTTGGTTCCTTCTCGGCCGGCGGACCAGGGCCGAGGCAACACCGGCAATTTCAAGGAGGGGAAAGATTGGGCGTGCGCACATGTCGCGAGCCCACGACGGACCTGTTAACAGGCGCCCTGGCTTTCTGGCTTTGCCGATCACAAAAAAGCATTGCACTTTCCTCTGGCAGGCTTCTTCTGGAATTGGATGTTCCTGGTCGTGGTGGGAACACCATCTTGGGAACGGACACGCTTGCGGCACGTGACGTGGACCCGGCTTTCCATATCACATTGTGCGACCATTTCCGCATTTCGCAGCAAGTTTTCGCAGCCGCGCACCGCGCGGCGGGAACGTACCGAATATATTAATATGTACCCGTTTGGCGACGTGCAACTGCGAGTGTGAGTGGTCGAATTATTTCTCGAATGAGCGAACCTGAGTCATTACCCACTCTGCAGAGGAAAGATGGAAGGTATTATCAAAACGTGACATGCTGTTGATACAAGAGCTTCCTGACCGAATAGTACTCGGGACACACTTGGCCCTCGACCGTAATGTGACCATTGGACCTCTGGCAGTGGTAGAATGGCAAGTGAGCAAGCAATCTACTAGCGGGGACAAATCATGAGTGGCAGATCGTACCTTGTACACGCCAACCTTGCCGTTCACGACCAACACGCCCCTTACAAACTCGGTCGCAAACCCTTGTTCATCCAACACCGACTTGAAATCCGTCAACCGAACGGTCCCAATCACAACAGAGGGATGTCGCTGTGAATGCACGCTCGATCACATCAAGCACGGACGGATCTTGTTGGGGCATAGCGGCAGCTGCTGCGACTTGGTCTGCCGGCTCGTTTACGTCCACATCCATGGCATCCTCAGTGCGCATTGCTTTCGTTGGCGGCGCAACCTCGGGCGCATGCGGCTCGCGTTCTTGACTGCAGCCGTAATCACGCCAATCTCGTGCTCGCCATACTTGACCATCTTGATGCGCGTAAACAAGGCGTCTGTCAACTTGACCTGTGCGGCCGCATAACTCGCCGACTGCGGCTCCACCACGGTCCCAGTTTCCGGTGCAAACAACTCTGGCCCGGCAGCATTGGCGTCGTCGTCTCCCGCGCCGCCGCCGCAACCTCCCGCTGCTGAGCATCCATGGCGAGGCGCAATCGGTCAAGACAATGTCCGTGTCGCGGCCGACCCGCCCACGAGTGCAATGGCGCGTGCCTGGACTTTGGGCAGAATGTGTGCAGCGCATCGGCGTCGGCCAAACCTTCACATCCACAATCTTGACGCGCACGTGCAGGTCCAAGGTGGTCACCTGTCGACAATTTTCGTTGGGACATAGGGTTTCTTGGCCGGCTTCACTCCAACCCCAAGTACGAGCTGACATCCATC